>PVJO010001758.1:0-31302 GCA_004026905.1 Hystrix cristata
TGATTTTTTTTTTTTTTTTTTTTTTTTTTTTGTGGTGCCGGGGATCGAACTCAGGCCCTTGTGCTTGCAAGGCAAGCACTCTAATCACTGAGCTAAATCCCCAGCCCCTTGATTATGTTTTCAACTTAATTCTAGGTGTTCATTGTCCTAACTTACTGGTTTTGGCACCAGTATTTTAAAATTGCCTTCATAATTTTAATTCCTAAAAATTACATGTCATTAGTTTAGCAATTTTTAAGCATAATATATCCCTTGATTGGATTACAGGCATGATAACACTGTGTGGCCAATTTAGTATACACAAAAGAATTACCATGCCGGTAATTCCCAGCCTCAGGAGGCTGAGGCAGGAGGACTGCTGTGAGTTTGAAACCAGCCTGAATACATAGTAAGGCCCTGTCTCAGTTACCAGATGACAGTGGTTAGGTAGTCACACTGCTTCATAAATGAGCAATCTTGCTGGATGTTTTTCTTACCTACAGTTTGAGGTACTGACTGACATTTCTCTAAATGAAGTAGAATTTGCTGTGCAGTGTAATCTGGGTAGAGAAAAGACCAGGGCTTTTTTTTTGTTTTGATCATTTAACTGTTACAAACAAAACCTGATTTATGAAGAAGATAGGCCCTCTTGGCTTTCAGTGCTAGGGATCAAACTCTGGGCCTCACACATGCTGAGCCAAGTAATTACCACAGCCATGTCCTCGGGTCTCACATCTTTCTGAAACAGTGTTCATAGCCAAGACTGGTCTAGAACACACTGTCCTGCTTTGGCCTCTCAAGTGCCATCTTGCCCAGCTTATCTTCACTTTTAATAGCTCATTAAAATTAATATAGTTTGAAGCCCACCTTTGGTAGTGCATGCCTGTAATCTCTGCACTCAAGATCCTGAGGTACAAGGATCATTGAGTTCAAGGTGAGCCTGGGCTGTAGACCCTTGTTTGAAAAAAATGTTTTTGAAACACTTTTTCAGGATGGGGTCTCAGGCTAATGTGTAAAAGTAATTTTATAATTATGTCTGAGCTTTTAATTTGAGCCTCATTGTTAAGGTTGAATTTTAGTGCCATTTATCTTGTTTGGTATTAAGTTAACTTGGAACTCAGAATAGATTTGAGATTATTTAAAAACCACATAAGCAAGAGGTGAAAACCTAAAGCATTTATTGGCTTGACATTTGTTTAGAGATGAGGAGCTGGTGGTGCTTTCACACTTAGTCACCATCTATTTGGATAGCATCAGCACCCCAAATCAAGACTGTGGCATGAGGATCACAGACTCAAACCCAGTCTGAGTGACTTGGAACCCTCAAAAAAATCTGAGTGAATATTATGATTCAATTTGTTGCTCATTTCTAGCTTTGAAGCTAAATCCTTGTGGATTTCTCAACATAAAAGCAATCTACAGTATATTAGAGTGGCTCAGGGCACATAGGGTTATACTGCTGGAGTTATGTATGCATATGTGGTAAGTTGTGTCGGTCTGTCATAAAAATACACTGCCTTTCATAGGGTTATTAATATAGATGAGGTACATGAAATATTTAGCACAGTACCTGAAGACACAAAAGGAGCTTGTTAATTACCAGTGATCAAATAAACCATATAGTTAGAAAATAGTTTTATATTCAATAGTTTTTTTTGTGTTTGCATTTTTTTGTTTTTGAGACAGGGTTTCATTATGTAGCGCCAGGCTGGCCTTGAACTTGGAGTGATCCTCTTGCCTCAGCTCTTGAGTGGCTGGGATTACAGGCATGTGCCACCATACTTGGCTTCAATAGCTGTTTTTGGTAACATGGTGGCCATAAGGGAAAATCAATGAAGATTTTTAGAAATGGAAGCTCCAAGAGAAGCCATATAAATTACTTAACCTCAAATTCTAGGATTAAGTATGAGAATTTGCCTAGCAGTATTGGGTTTTTTTGTTTTGTTTTAATATAGGAAAAAGCCTAAACTCAAAGATCACAATATGACAAAATGCGTATTTTTTACAAAATGAGGTATGTAATATTTTGCATTTCAGACAGGACTCGCAGGAGGGAACAGCACTTCAAAATACAAAGATTGAGGGGCTGGGGATTTAGCTCAGTGATTAGAGTGCTTGCCTTGTAAGCACAAGGGCCTGAGTTTGATCCCCAGCACCACCAAAAAAACAAACAAACAAAATACAAAGATTGAGGCTGGGGATTTTGCTCAGTGGTCAGAGTGCTTGTCTAGCAAGCACAAGGCTCTTAAGTTTGATCCCTGGCACCAAAAAAGACAGCAGAGAAAAGTAATTGACAAAATATCTGTAGATTGAGAGACAACATTGTAATAACTTCCCCTGGTAATGTACAGATTTAGTATCCCAGATGATTTCTTGAAATAGATTAAGATGGTTGTCAGATTCACAGAATTGCAAGGGATCCATAATTTTAAAAACAAAAGTAGGACTCACTGATTTCAGAATTTACTACAAAACAATGGTAATCAAGAGTAGTACTGGTATAAAGATTGACATAGATTAATAGAATTTAGAATTGGAAGACCAGAAATCATGTTTGTAGTCAACTGATTTTCAGCAGACTAGAAATCAGCCAATGGAGAATGAAGAAATCTTCAGGGTAGTAATATGTAGTTGGACTGTTAGAAATATCGTTGGACCCTTATGCTATATACAAAAATAAAAGAATTTTTAAAAAGGACCTCGAGTTTGGCAGAGGATTCTTCCAAGTGTTAACCAAAAGCATGAAAAACAAAAGGGAAAGTAGATAAATGAGGCCTAACAAAATCAGAGGTGCTCCAAAGACCACTAGAATAAAGTGTAGTGGCACATACCTGAAATCCCAGCACTGATGGAGGCTGAAGCCAGAGGATTCTAAATTTGAGGCCAGCCTGGGCAAGTATCCCTACAACCCACACAATCACCCAAGTGACCCAATAACAAAACTAGCCAAAGGAATTGGGTATTTTCCCAAAATACACAAATGGTAACAAGCACAAGAAAAAGAAGTTCAGCATTGTTGGTCGTCAATTACAAAGAAAAACACCTCAGATCTGGAATCAAAAAAGTCAAATGGCAGAAAAGACACAAACTTCGTGCACTATTTGGAGGATGTATATAAAATATTGCAGACATCTTAGAAAACACTGGCCATTCTGTAAATGTAAACATAGTATCACCACGTGACCCAACAATTCCAATACCCAAGAGAAACATTGTTCTTGTCAAGTGGTGTAGCTCAGTGGTACAACTCTTGCCTAGCATGTGTGAGATGCTGGCTCCAATGCCAGCACTGATGAATAAGTATAAGGATGTTTACAGCAGCATTATTCATGGCAGCCATAAGGTTAACCTAAATATGTACCAGTTGATTGATAGATTAACAAAGTGTGATATACCCATATAATAGAGTATTATTTGGTGCCTGTAGACCAGCCTGGGTGCTGGGCGTGGTGACACATGCTTATCCCAGCACTCCGGAGGCTGAGGGAAGAAGCTCACCGAGAGTTCAAGGCCAGCCACAATGAGGCCCTATCTCAACAGCAGCAACAAAAAGATCACTCTGGGCAACAACACAGATCCTGTCTCAAAAGAAATACATTTTTTCAGCCATAAACAGGAATGGAGGGCTGGGGATTTAGCTCAGTGGGTAGAGTGCCTGCCTAGCAAGCATAAGGCCCTGAGTTTGATCCCTACTACCAAAAAAAAAAAAAAAGAATGGAGTACTGATACATGCCGTAACACAGATGAACTTTAAGAACATGCTAAGTAAAGGAAATCGCGCACATAAACACACTGGCTGTAAGATTCTGTTTATACGAGTTGCCAGGACAGGGAAATCTACAAAGTAGATTAGTGGTGGTTTAGGGCTGGTGGCAGAAGAGCGATGGAGAACCAGGTGGGTGATGACTGAAAGATGCCAGGTTTCTTTTGAAAGTAAAGAGAACATCCTAAAATTGGTGATAGGCACACAAAATCTGTGAATACGCTTAAAAACTGGAACATAAAGTGGGTGTGGTGGCGTTATAGTCCCAGCACTTGGGAGGCTGAGGCAGGAGGAACACTGTGAGTACAGGGCCAGCCTGAACTACATAGTGAGACCTTGCCTCAAAACCAAAACAAAACTAGTACACAAATTATACTTCAATAAAGTTTTTGTTTTGTTCTTTGAAATGGTTTTACTATATAGCCTAGGCTGGCCTTGAATTTGTGATCCTCCTGCCTCAGCCTCTCAAGTGCTGGGATTACAGGCATGTGCTACTATGCCTGGCAATAAATCTGTTTTTTGGTGGTTTTTTTTTCGTTTGAGACAGGGTTTCGCTATGTAGTCCAGGCTGGCCTCAAATTTACTGTAGTCCTCCCGCCTTAGCCTCCCAAGTGCTGGGGTTACTGTACAGGTGTGTGCCATCACACCTGGCTACAAAAAAGCTGTTTTTAAGAAAAGACAATGAGACTGCAGGAGTGGTGTCAGGTCAGATCATGTGAATGGCCTTGTGGGCCACACTAAGGATTTTGATCTTTATCTGAAGAGCAATGGAACACAGCCTGTGGCCTTTTAGCTTCACCTTGTTCTTGCTGTCTGCTCCAACAAGAGACACTGGAAGCCCCTGGACTGTTTGATGCACTTCCTAATTGAATTCACCCCTTACCTCTCATAGGTCATTTTTAATACAGCTGCTGGTCTGTTTATCAATTACCTCCTAACACACTGCCCCTAAATTCAGTAGCTTTTGGACAACAAATTATTACTCTAAGGGTTGAGCTGGGTTCAGCTGCACAGTTCTCGGTCAGGGTGGCTGGACTAGAGTCTTGTAAAGACTGTTGGGCTGGAAGTGCAAGTTACCTGAGGACTCTACTGAGATGGTTAGAATATTTATCTTATTTTTATTTCCACAGAATAAACAGATGCGTCTCAGTCCCTAAAAGGAAAAAGGACTGGTGATTATTTTTGAGGACAGGGAGAAAGGGAGACTTTACAGAACGTGAGCCTGTGATAGAGAAGAGGGACAAAACTCCAAATGACATTTTATTTATTTATTTTTTTGGTGCTGGGGATCGAACCCAGGGCCTTGTGCTTGCAAGGCAAGCACTCTAACCACTGAGCCAAATCCCCAGCCCCAAATGACATTTTAAATTAATTTACTTAAGTAGAGTATGGGCTGGGGGTGGATCTCACTATATTGCTCAGACTGGCCCCATTATTGGACTTAAGTGATCCTCCTACCTTGGCCTCTTGAGTAGCTCGGACTACATGTGTGCCACTGACCCCTACATGACAGATTCTGTAAAAATTGTTGCATTATATTGGAAAGCACACTTGTATCAGGAAGAAAAGAGAACAAGGGAAGCCAGTCTTTGTCAGAAAAGGGCTTTGGACTGAGCAGTAGAAAAACATCTGTGTGACTTTTCCCTTGGCAATAACAGGGCTAAAGAAGAATAATTCTTATATCTGAGAATTTATCAGTATTTTACTTGTTGCCTCAGAAAGACTGGCTGTCCTTTTACTTAATAGTTAAAAAAACAAAACAAAACAAACCTAAAAAACCTTTACAAAACTAAATGGGTTGGGGATTTAGCTCAGTGGTTAAAGTGCTTGCTTTGCAAGCAGAAGGCCCTGAGTTTGATTCCCAGCACCAAAAACAAAAACAAAACTCTTACAAAACCTAATAGTTTTTTTTTTGGGGGGGGGGTGGCGGGATGCCAGCAGTCAAACTCAGGGCCTTGCACCTGCTAGGCAAATGGTCTACCACTGAGCTAAATCCCCAGCCTCTACCTAATAGTTTTAAACCAAAGATTTTTTAAAATTCTCAAATGTATTTCAACCAAAGAGGTGAAAAAAATTTTTCATTAAATATTTGGAAATAGCCAGACATGGCGATGTTTTCCCAGCACGCTGGGGGACTGAGGCAAGAAGACTGCAAGGCTGAACCCTAGTGAGCAATCTAGCAACTCCTCCTCCCTCCCTCTCTTCCATGTTGCCCGGGCTGTTCTCAAATTTGTAGTCCTGTCTCAGCCTCTGGAGTAACTGGGATCACAGGTGTGTGATACCACTCTTGAATAACAGCAACCACCAAGGTACTCTTTAATTTTCTATTTTCTGCTTTGAAGAAATTCTTTCTAGTTTCCTCTTGTGCAAGGGATGCACATATATGGTGTGAATGTTCAAAAATTATATTGCAATAAAAGACGTAATGCCATTAATCTCCCTTAAAATACTCCTCTTTGCTTCAAACACACTTAGCCTATCTTTATTGCCATTTTTTAAAAAGACAGAGTCTATGTAGTTCAGGCTGTCCTTGAATTCACTATGTAGTCCAGCCTGGCCTTGATTCTTTGGGATCCTCTTGCCTCAGCCTCCTGAGTCCTAGGGATTACAGGCATGCACCACCACATCTGGCATCTTGCCACTTTCTGAAACAGTTCTGGAAGTCCTCTTTCCTGAGTGTCTTTAGGTGTGCTGTCTTGGCTGCCTATTGTGTCCTGAATCAATTCAAAATGTGCATCTTTCTTTCATGGACACTTTGACTTTGGGGAAGAGCCAGGAGTTGCATGGTGCGAGATCTGGCGAATAAGGTGGATGAGGACATATGGTAATCTTTTTATGAGCCTGCCTTTCTATTGGATGGCGTTCAGCAGTGGCATTCACCATATTTTTTTTAATCACACCATGTAAAGACACACAGAAAAGGACTTCCAGAACTGTTTCAGAAAGTAGCAAGAAGTTGGGGATGGTGGTGCACGCTTACAATCCCAGCACTTGGGAGGCTGAAGCAGGAGGATTGCCGCAAGTTCCAGGTCAGCCTGGACTACATAGTGAATTCAAGGCCATTCTGAACTACATGAAGACAGTCTGACTTTTTAAAAAAAAAAAAATGGGCTGAGGATTTAGCTCAGTGGTTAGAGTGCTTGCCTAGCAAGCACAAAAACCTGAGTTCGATCCCCGGTACCAAAAAAAAAAACAACAATAGGATGTGTTCAAAACAAAGGGGACAATTTTAAGGGTGATGAACGGCAATGTGTCTTTTACTATAATTTTTATTTAAATACACACCATAGTTTTTGATCATCCCTTGTACAGTCACACAAAGAGAAGTTATGAGTCTCACCCATAATCCCAGCACTTGGGAGACTGAGGCAGGAGGATTACCACAAGTTCAAGGTCAGTCTGCATTCAAGGCTATTCTGAACTACATAGTGAGCCCCTTTCCCTGCAAACCTCCCCCCCCAAAATGGTGACTCTTTGTGCTCCTTCACTGCCAACCAAACATTACTGAGCGTATTTTCTTAGAGCTGTGTCTCATACACAGACCTCTGGCTAGCTACGGGACTTTGTGTCCTCTGGGATGCCCGGCGCAGAATAAATCCAAAGTAACCATGTAATGACAGAACGCCTACTTCACTTGAGGAGACTAAGCCTGAGGGACTATGCATTATCCAAAGTCTCAGAACTAAGAGATGAGAGAGCTGATACTCAGGTCTGGGACTTTTAAAAAAATTTTTAAATTTAATAAAGTGTTTTAAATTTTTCAGACAGACTCTTGTGAAATTGCCCAGGTTGGGCTTTAATTCGGGATCATAGGCCTCAGACTTCGGAGTAGCTGGGATTACCAGGAGTGTGCAAGCACAGCTACCTAGCTCTTCTTTTAGTGGCAGATAGATCACCGTTCTTCTCTCCCCCATACCATATTGCTGACTAGTCCTATAACATTTATTAGTAAGATTACATAATAATATTTAGGAGTGGGGATGTACCTTAGCAGGAGCATAGTTACTTACTGTATACAAGGCCCCTGGTTTCAATCTCTAGCACTGCAAAGAAAAAAATTATTAGGGTTACCAGCTAAGATAATAATGTAAGAGTTATCTTATGTGAAATTAAAATAGGTGAAATAATTGTAATTTTACTTTCTATAATTTACAGACTTATTTATAGTATTTTATTTAAACCTTTCACTATAACCCCGGTGGTAGTCCTGAGGAAAAATATTATTATTATATAGTATCTTTTTTTTTTTTTTGGTGCTGGGGATCGAACTCGGGACCTTGTGCTTGCAAGGCAAATACTTTAACCACTGAGCTAAATCCTCAGCCCCTATATAGTATTTTTGAGACAGGGTCTTGTTATGTAGTTCAGGCTGTCCTTGAACTCACTATGTAGCTCAGGCTGGCAGAAACTTGCAATGATCCTCCTGCCTCAGCCTCCTGAGTGTTGGAATTACAGGCCTTGTACAAAAGTTTTATATTAGTCACTTCTCTATTGTTGGGACAAAATACCCAGTACCTGCAATTTAAAGGAGGAGAGGTTTATTTTGGCTCATTGTTTCAGAGGTTTCGGTCCATGGTGTACTGGGTCAAAGGGCAAATGGTGTAGTGGAAAGAAAGCTGCTTCACCCTGACAGCCAGAATGAGGGGGTACATACTAAGAGGTATATCCTCCAAGGCACAGTCCAGTCCCCAGTGACCCAGTTCCTTTGACCAGGCCACACCTCCAACAGTACAGTCAGCTATGAACTCATGAATGGATGAACCCACTGATGATTATAGCTCCCCTGTGAACTAATCACTTTTGGAACACACATGATAATTTGGGGGAACATTTTATTTTATTACGGTACTAGGGATTTGAACCCAGAGTCTTCACACTGAGTCAACCTCCCATGCACAATTAAAAAAATTTTTTTAAGTTGCTAAATTGCCCACTTTGGGTTTGATTTTGAGATTTGATATCCTCCTGCCTCAGCCTCCCAGAGTAGTGGGGGGGGGTTAGATTTAAACCATTATAGCATCTAAGGCTCAAAAATTTAAAGTAGTGCTGACTCTGGTAGCACGTATACTAAAATTGGAACAATACAGAATAGCATGGCCCCTGTGCAAGGATGACGTGTAAATTTGTGAAAAGTTTTTTTAAAAAAGGAAGTTAAAGAGGCTAGGTGTGGTGGCACACGCCTGTAATCTCAGCACTTGGGAGGTTGAAGCAGGAGGATTGCCATTAGTTTGAGGTCAGCCTGGGCTACATAGTGAGTTCAAGTTCAGCCTGGACTACATAGTGAGACCCTGCCTCAAAAAACCAAAAAAAAAAAAAAAAATTAAAGCGAATTAACAAAGGTCACAAGAAAACAGTAAATGGCAGAAGTGAAGTAAGGTTAGAATTTATATTCTAATTTCTAGGCCAGTATTTCTGGTTAGAGAATAATGCTATGGTCTGAATTCCTCCTCCCACTCCTCACTGGCTTCATGTGTTAAAAATTTAATCCCCCAATTTCTGTTTTGAGGGGGCTCTGGAAGGTAATTAAGGTTAGATGAGGTCATGAAGGTGGGCCCCATGATGAAATTAGCGGCTTTAAATGCAGAGAGACCCCAAGTAGCAAGCTTGCTGTGTCTTGTCATGCGATAACCCTCCACCATATTAGAATACATGAAGACCCTCACCAGATGCTGAATAGATGCTGGTACCATGCTCTTGGACTTCCCAGCCTCTACACCCATGAGCCAAGTAAATATGGTATTTATTCTTTATAAACTCTCCAGTCTCCAGTATTTTCTTATAGCAACAGAAAATGGACTAAGTCAATTATAGTAATGAAAAGCTAAATTATCATTATATTTGGCCTTTATCTTCCATTATTGAGTGTAGATATGAGGCGACCAATTGAAGACTTTTATCAGGTATCCCAATAACAAATATTGCCCTCTGGTTTTGAAAAGTAGACTGCAAAACATCAAATATGGGCTGGGCATGGTGGCCATGCCTGTAATCCCAGCACTCAGGAGCTGAGGCAGGAGGATCACCGTGAGTTCAAAGCCAGCCTGAACTACATAGTGACAACCTGTCCCACAAAATGAACAAAATCAAATAATAGATCACTCCAACCATTTTATTTTGATCACAGTTTTTTGTTTGTTTGTTTTTTTGTTTTTTGAGACAGGGTCACACTATGTAGTTCAGTCTGGCCTTGAACTCACTATTTAGCCCAAACTAGCTTTGAACTCATGGCAATCCTCCCACCTCAGCCTCCCGAGTGCTAGGATTACAGGTGTGATCCACCATGCCCGGTTTGATCACAGTTTTTTAAGAGAGGAAATTAGTCTGGGTTTGGCATTACATATTTTGCTTGGGGGTCTCATGGTGTTGCAGTCAGTTGTTGACTGGGGCTCAAGTCATCTGAAAATTCACTGTGCTTGGGGGTGGGGATCAGATCACCCTGTGGTAAAGTGCTTGCCTACTATGCAGGAGGCCCCGGGTTTAATAAATAAATAAGACATAATACTGAAAATTCACCGTGCTTGACATCTAAAATGGCTCGTTCATGTTGTTGGCAGATGCTCGTTGTCGGCCCAGAGCTCAGCTGGGACTGCTGAGTGATGTTGACACACCACGTCTGTCAGGATGCGCCAGGTTTGGGGCAGCAGACTTCGCCCAAGGCAGTCAGACTCCCCAGAGAGCACCTCAAGGGCCCAGTAGAAGCTGCATGATCTTTTCAGTCCTGAGTCATCACTACCTCCACTTCCATGGTCAAAGGAGTCACATTACCACCAGATTCAAGGGGACAGAAAAGAGATCCTTTATTTTTCTTCTTCTCGTCTTTCTCTTCTTCTTCCTCCTCCACCTCCTCCTCCTCCTTCTCCTTCCTCTTCTTCCTCTTCTTCCTCTTCTTCCTCTTCTTTCCTCTTCTTCTTCCTCTCTGGGGATTGAACCCAGGACCTTCTCACTGAGCTACATTCCCCAGCCTTTTACATTTTTTTCCCTTATTATGAGACAGTCTCACTAAGTCACTAAGTTGCCCAGGCTGAGCTTGAATGTGTGATTCTTCTACCTCTGCCTCCCAGAGAACTAGAATTACAGGTGTGTGCCACCATGCCTGGCTGACCCCCACTTCTTTCTTTGGTGGGGGGCTGGTGATCGAACTCAGGGCCTTGCACTTGCTAGACAAGTTCTCTACCACTTGAGCTAAATCCCCAACCCACCCTTTTTGAGCAGGAAAATTTATTGGGGAACAGGAATAGCTCCTGAGAGACAGGAGGGGGTCCTGAATGGGTTGTCCCAACCCCCACTTCTTAAAGAGAGGAGTGTCAAAGAATCTGCAGGTGTGTTTTAAAACCACTAATGTCCTGAAATTCATAGGCCAATCAGTTACTTTTTCACTTATTCAGAAACTGATTTGATTGTTCCCTTTGTGCCAGGTGCATCTTTCAGTAACAGTGGAGATAAGGGGGGAAATGTGGTTCCTCTCCTGAAGACGCTTAGATCTAGGAGGAATGTTGATTTGGAAGTAAGAGGAGAAACTAACTTTTTTTAAAATTTTATTTTTATTTTTTAGTACTGGGGATTGAACCTAGGGCCTTCCCACTGAGACACATCCCCTACCCCTTTTTAAACTTTATATTTCTGAGAGAGGGTCTTGCTAAGTCATTAAGTTGCTCACGGTGGGCTTGAATCCTCCTGCCTCAGCCTTCCAGAGTGGTGGGATTACAAGCATGTGCTACCACACCTGCCTGAGAAGTTAACATTTTTTGTGTGTCCCAAGTGTATGCCAAAACTTTATGCAGCTCTTGTGACCCAGGTAATTTAGTCTTCACAGGCAGTTACTAGTCCTAGACCTATGCTGAGATGTGGAGACAAGAGAGCATGATCTGTATAGTGTGGGCAGCTGGATGTTATTTTAAATGGAAATTTGTGTGAGATTTGTTTGGGAGTGTGCTAAAAAATAAATCCATAAAGGATTGATAGCAGGATTGGACAGAGGGGGATGTTGGCCTGTGATATGGTTACAACAGAGCTCTCAATTATGCATGGAGAGCTCCAGAGTTGGGATGGCCTTTTGGAGTTGTTCCAAATTAAGATAAGGGGACCGATCCTTTTCTATTTTTAATATTTGCAGTGCTAGTGATTGAACTCAGGGCTTCACACATACTAGGTAAGTGCTCTGCCACCGAGCTACTTTTCCAGCTGGGGCAGGTGCTTGTGACTTCACACATCAACAAGTCACCTGACTTGGGCTGTCTCCAGGCCGGAGGAAAGCTGACCATAAACTGGTGGCGAGGCAGCTGCCTTCAGTTGAGGACAATTCCTGGAGAGGAATGGAGTTGTGAGCCTGTCTGACAACTAGTGGGACAGTGCCTCTGTCTGAAAGAGGAAGTCTGGGGGGGACTACACGTCTGAAACACCTGTGCGGATGCGGTGCTCAGGTGCAACTACAGGGTTTAAATATGGGCTCAGGACTCAGCATGTAGATAATAGCTGAAGCCATACATGAAGGCAGAAATAAGATTGGTTAGGGAGCAAATATAAAGAGAGAGGCGAAGCCCAAGACTGAACCTTTTAGAACCCTGGGATTTAGGAGTGAATAGAAGAGTTCACTGAAGAGACTGAGAAATAGGATGCAGAAAAATAAGCAGCTCCAGGACAGAATGGAATCTGTGGAAGTGTTTTGGAGACAGAGAACAGTATTGGAGTCTGGAGTGCAACGAGCTGGCTTAACATAGTTTTCTATCTGGGTTTTTCTACTCCTGATACCAGAGGCAGGAGCAGGGCATCTGGTTTTGCCATGCTGGTCATCCTGCTGTTTGCTGTGCTGTGAGCAAACACCTGTCTTGCTCTGAGCCTTCTAGTTTTATTATTAGTACACAAAGAATTGTGTTCATCTAACTAGCTTGCTAGCTTAGTCATCTTCCTTGGTGTCTTACTATCCCTGTGAAATTAGAGTTCTTTTTCAATGTGTTTAAAGTTCATTTCTTTTATTTATTTATTTTTTGGGTGCTGGGGATCAAACTCAGGGCCTTGCGCTTGCTATGCAAGTGCTCTACCACTGAGGTAAATCCCCAACCCCTAAAGTTCATTTCTTATAGACAGCATACAGTTGGGCCATACAGTGCCCAGCAAGTCTTTTTTTTTTTTTCTCAAGTCTGACAATCCCAATTTTTCAATTGGAGTGTAAGTTTAGACCATATATTTGATGTAATTTTTAATATGGTTAGACATAAATCTTATTTGTTTTCTCTTTACTCTGTCCTTCGTTCCTTTCCCCTCTGTTATGGTTTGTGTCTAGATGTCCCCCCAAAGCCTCATGTAGTAAGAGATAGCTGGATCTAGAGTGTGTGATTACTAAATTGATCCATTGATCGGTTTGGCATCATTCTGCTGGGATCAAGGATGTGAGACTGAGATTGGGGGTGGGAGTGCGGGCCGCCCTGGAGACAGGTAGGCTAGATAAAAGATACAGGAAGAAGCTAACTAGCTGCTTGTTTGCATTGCTTATTTGCATACATTCCTTGCATTTCCTCACTTTACTTTGCTGCTGGTCAGCTGGTCTGCCATGCCGGTCCGCCCTGCCTTGGACCCAGCGGACTATAGACTGAAACCTCTGCAGACTGTGAGCTAATAAACCTTTCTTCCCCTAACTTTGGGTGTCGAGTATTCTGTCCCAACAACGAGAGAAAGGTAACTAAAACACCCTTTTCTCTCCCTATCTTTTGGACTAGTTGAATATGCTTAGTATTTGGTTTTATCCTCTCCATTAACTTGTTATTCTTCTCAGTTTAATGATTTTAGTGGTTTCTGTAGTGCTACAATATACTTCTTTAACTTATCACTCTTTACTTTAAATATGTACCACTTCACATCTAAAGTAAGAACCTTAGCTAGGTGTGGTGGTTCAGGCCTGTAATCTCAGCACTATTGGAGGCTGAGGCAGGAGGACAGAAAGTTTGAGCCCGACCTGGGCAATTTAGCAACCTAATGAGACCGTACCTCAAAATTAAAAAAAATAAAAAGGGTTAGGGATGTAGTTCAGTGTGAAGATCCTGGATTTGTCACTGTGTGATGGATTCAGCAGGTATAATCCAGGATCTTACATACGACAAGCAATGAATTGCAAGAGTACACCTGGTGGCAAGTGGAAAGCTGCTACATTTATTGAAGATCACAGAAAGTTGTGCTCAGGGCAAGTTTGTGCTAATAAAAAGATGGCATGAACAAAAGAGTGGTGCTGGGGTGACAGGAAAGCAAAAGCACTGCACACAGAATGGTCTGGTCTTAATTAAATGCATGAGATGTAGTTCCTATTCACGAACCCTAAATAGGGTTGGAGTAAGGCAAAGGTGACGGAAGGTCAGGCTAGGAGACCCAAGAGGCATGCACTCTGGCCTAGAGCATCGGAGATTGCCTGAGTGTTTGTCATATGATTCCCTACCACTCATAGAATGACGGAAGAAATGGCCTAGGGTGCTGCTTAAAATTAAGTGGGTGGAAAGGAATGACTTCCTCAACTCCACCATTTCTGACAGTACTAGATTCAATTCCCAGGCTGGGGATTTAGCTCAGTGGTTAGAGTGCTTGCTTAGCAAGTGCAAGGCCCCGAGTTCAATTCCTGACACCAAAAAAAAAAAAAAAAATTAGATTCAATTCCCAGTACTAGGAAAAACTGAAAGAAAAGACAAGAAAAGATAAGACAAGAAAAAGAAAAGTAAGGACCTTAAGTTATTAAGTTGCCCAGGCTGGGTTTGAATTGGGGATCCTCCTGCTTCAGCCCCCCAGAGTGTTAGGATTACAGGTATGCAGCAATTTAGTAAGACTCTGTCTCAAAAAATAAAGAAGAAAAGGCCTGGGGGTGTAGTTCAGTGTGAAGGCCCAAGGTTCAATCCCCAGTATACCGTTCCCCCCAAAAAGCTTCAAAGCCATATATTTATAATTTCCCTTTCCCATCTTCCCTTCCCATCTTTTGTGTTATTATTGCTATTCTTTACTTCTACTTATAAACCCCCCAAATAAATTATTTTTACTTAGATATTCAAATATCTTCTATTTTAAATTTAAAATTTTTTTTTGGTTTTTGGAGACAGGGTCTCGCTATGTAGTTCAGACTGGCCTTGAACTCACTACGTAACCTAAAGTGCCCTTGAACTCATGGCGATCCATACAGGTGTGCATCATCACACCTGGAAGAACTTTCTTTAACATGTATTGCAGGGCTGGTGATGAATTCTCTCAGCTTCTGCTCATTTGAAAATATTTTGCCTTTATTCTGAAGGGTATAGTAACTGCATATTATATATGTCTGTGTGTGTGTGTGTGTGTGTGTGTGTGTTTAGATTAATGGGTCTTCTTTCAGCATTGTAAAGATGGTATATTATTGCATCCTGGCTACATTATTTCTGATGAGAAATTATTTGTCATTTTTATCTTTGTCCTATTGTAATATGTCTATTTTATATAACTGCTTTTAAGCTTTTTCCATATCTCTGCCTTTCAGCATCTTGAGTATGATGTTACTCAGGATTGTTACTGGAATCTCCTGGCTTTTGATTCTCCTGGCTGGCTATGCCAAAATGTTATCAGGTAGCCTCTTCTAAAAGTGGCTCGCCAAAGAAACATTACTGAGTTCTGGATTGCTTGCCTCTCCTTCTGGAGTTGGATTCCAGGTTCTTCTCATCTTGAACAAAGAATTGAATGAAACCAGCAAAAAGCAGTGGCGGCAAGGTTTATTTGAAAAAGTAAAGGTGAAGAGTGAGGGAGAAACTGGCTCTGGAGAGGGAGCTTGGGCAGAATAAAAGAGGGAAAAAGCAATAAAAAAACACCCTGGAGGGAGCAGGGTGGGCTATCGTGAGGAAAATCACCATAGCAAGCTCTTCTTGGCGTCTGTGTCCTTCTATACTGTTCAAATTTTGAGGAAACCTTTGAGAACATCTACATTCGGGTCCTGAAAGGCAGTGGTGGGATCACACACCTCAACCCGATGTCAGGTCTAAGATGTCCTGTTGAAAACCTGCTTGAGTCCTCGCAAGAAGTCCACAGGTAGGGCTTTGGGAACTCTTCTGCACCTGTTTTCTGGGATCTTGTAATTAAGAAGTTAACTTCCCCAGCCAGCTTTGCCACGCCCTAATCTCCCAGGTCAGGCTGGTTTGCTATGTGTTATTTGCTTTGGATTTTTTTGAAATGCTTCAATCTATGGACTTATCATTTCATCAATATTTTTCTGCTCTCTTTTTCTCTTAAACTCCTGTTACACATGAGTTAGATTTCTTGACGTTGTTCCACAGGTAACTGGGGCTCTGTTTTCCTTGTTCTTTAGGGCTTTAGTGAACTAGAAGGCATGGTAGTATGATCTGCTGTGTCTTCATTTATCTTTTCTTCTGTAGTTCTTTTTTTTTTTTTCTTTTCTTCTGTAGTTCTAATCTGCTGTATCCCTACCAGGCACTCTATTTTTATCTACTGTAGAAGTTTCATTTTAGTATTTTCTTCCCGTTATGTTTATATTTTCCTTTATATACAGGCACATAGTCATAATAGCTATTTTTAGCATTACTGTCTGCTAGTTCAATCATGTCTATCATCCTGGTTTTTTCCCCTTTAATAAGCTGATCTTTTTTGCCTGACACATGTCACATTTTCACCTTTCTTTATATGACTAGTAGCTTTTTTTGTTTTTTGTTCTGTTTTGTTTTTTTGAGCCAGGGTCCACCTCTGTAATTTAAACTGGCCTCGAACTTGGGGCATTCCTCTTGCCTCAGCCTCCTGACTGCTGGGATTATAGGTGTGGGCCACCATGCCCAGTTTATGACTAGTCGCTTTTTTGATTGAGACAGGGTCTCACTATGTTGTCCAGGTATTCTTGAACTTCTGGGATCAAGCAATCTCCTGCCTCAGTTTTCCAAGTACAGTAGTTGGTACTACAGGTACATGCCACTGAGTCTAGCCTGAGTCTTTTCCATTTAAGAGTATTTAGTTTTGTTGTAGTGGGTAGTTAGATATTTTAGGGCAAGTCAGTTGTGGCCTTTTCTCTAGGGCTAATTCTGGAGTCTCTACCAGATTCCCCAGGTATTTAACAAGGGGCTTCTTTTCTGAACACTTAGAATAGAATATCTCCAAGGCTGTGTAAGGAATTGTCCATCTCATAGCTCCCTGGTTGTTCCTTTTAATAATGACTCTTTGGCCTTGTGGAGTGTCATTTGGTACATGCAGTTTTATGTTCTGCCAAGGACTTTAAAAGACCTTTAACGATTCATTCTCTGTAGCATAGCTCCCTCCCTCCCTCTTTCTTTTCTTTCTTTTTTTTTTTTTTTTGTGGTACTACATTGGATCCAGGGTCTTCAAACTGAGCCACCATCCCCACCCCCACCCCCTTTTTCAGACAGGCTCTTGCTAAGGTGCTTGGCTGCCTAGACTGGGCTTGAGCTTGCAGTCCTCCTGCCTCAGCCTCTTACAGTCCTGGGATTACAAGCATGAGCCACCATGCCCAGGTTGGTTCCCACCATTCTAGTATTTTGTTCCACAAATTCCGACTGTTTCAGTCTCATTAAACTCCCCCAGCACTTGGGAGGCTGAGGTAAGAGGACTGCCACAAGCTCAAGGCCAGCCTGGGTGCTACATAGTGAGTTCAAGGCCAGCCTGGAATACATAGGGAGACCCTGTCTCAAAAGAAAAATCAGGAGGAGAGGAGAGAGGAAAAGGAGGGGGAAGGGGAAGAAGAGGAGGAGAAGGAGGAAGAGGAAGAGGAAGGGGGGAGGAGGAGAGTAATAGTAGTCATCATGGATGACTGTACCATATGAGGACCCAGCAAGATGGTGGCTCTCTACAAATCAAGGAGAAAAGCCTCATGAGAAATCAAACCTGCCAGCTCTTGGACTTCTAGCCTATAGAACTATGAAGAACAAATTTCTGGTTTTTTTTTTTTGTTTGTTTTTTGTTTTTTCTGGTGCTGGGGATCGAACTCAGGCCCTTGTGCCTGCCAGGCAAGCACTCTAATCACTGAGCTAAATCCCCAGCCCCCAAATTTCTGTTTTTTAAGCCACCCAGTCTTTGATGTTTTGCTATGGGAGCCCAAACACACAATGTATGAACAACAGTTGTTTCATATACTACTTTTTCACAGTTTTCTAGTTGCAGCATTAGGGAAAATTGGATACCAATCCTCTATCTGAGCTGGAAACCGAATCCAACAGATTTGTTTTAACAGAGGACAGAAAAAGTTGGAAAAAATCATGAATAGTCACACAAATTTCATTTTATATAGAACATGATGAACATTTTTATAAAACAGCTGTGTTGAGATATAGTTGATAAATATAACACAATAAACTACACATATTTAAAATATAAATTTGATAAGTATTGATATGTATACACACATAACTTCACTGCCACAATCAAAATAATGAAATGCCCATCACCCTCAGAAGTCTCCTTGTGCCCCTAGGAATCCCTGACCCCTGCTCCTCACTGCTGTCCATTAGTTTGCACTTCACAATGCAATCATTTGGCTACACTCTTTTTGTCTGGTTTCTTTCACTCAACATACATTATTTTGAGATTCATCTGTTGTTAAGTATATCTACCAACAGTTTAGTTCTTTTTGTTGTTAGGTTCTGTCCCTTTCTCTCTCTTCCTCTCCCCTCTCCCTCTTCCTCTTTTTTCGAGATTGAACCCAGGGCTTTCAACTTGAGCTACGTTCCCAGTCCTTTTTGAAACTGTTATTACTTTGAGATAGGGCCTCCCTAAGTCTAAGTCATGAAGTTGCTCAAGCAGGGCTCAAATTTGTAATCCTCCTGCCTCAGCCTCCCAGAGTGGTGGGATTACAGGCTTGCACCACCATGCCCCGCTGGGGTAAGCATCAGGTGCAAGTCCCTGTGAGAAGCTATGCTGTCAGCCTTCTTGCACAAGCACCAGGGAGTGGAATGGCTGTGTCACACGGTACTCCCTACTCTTTCCTCTGCTTTCTTCCAAAGCATCTCACATACTCTAATACATTATATAATCGGCTTATTTATTTTGTTTGCTGTCGGTCTCCCCTCACCAGAAGGGAAGCTTCTCATGAAGGGAGGGAATCTTTTGACTGTCTGGTTTATTGCTGTTTCCCTACCACCTGTTATAGTGTCTTGCCATATTGAGACCTCAGTAATCAGCACAGCATAAACACTTAAGTTGCGCTTACGATGGGCCAGGCATATTTAAAGTACTTTGCATTTGTAAACATTTATTAAATTTTTGAGTTAATATATATATTAATTTTTTTTTTTTTGAGAGAACGTCTTGGTACATAGTTCACGCTGGCCTTGAACTCACTATGTAGTCCAGGCTGGCTTTGAATTTGCAGTGATCTTCCTGCCTCGGCCTCCCAAGGGCTGGGATCACAGGTGGAAGCCACACACCTGGCTTACTTTTTTAATTTTTAAGGGATCTGGTGATGTCTCAAAGTCAAACACTGGATGCAATACTCAATAAAATACTGACTTTCAACACTGAAAAAACTCTAGGAATGAAAGAATTTATAGCTAGCTAATAGTCACATTCTAAGCTGTTTTTCCTCCTTTTGAATAAAACTTTGGTTGATTTGTTTATAACACCAACCATAGCTATGGTGGTTTCTGGTTCAGGTTATAAAATTACCAGGAGTAAACTGCTCATCAGAGGATTGTATGTTTCAGCTTTTTCACATTATGGATTCTTGAGCAAATTTCATCTAGCAGTTCACCAATTTCTACCAAAAAAGCCCCCAAAAAACAAACCAAAAAAAAAGCTTGCCCAAGTTCCTCAAAGTGGAATTCCAAAGTCTGTGTTCTTTTTCTTCATTTCTGTGTATACAGTTCTTATAATACTTTATCTTTCTACATTTCCATGTTTCTGAGGAAATGTCACTTTAGAAAAAATGTTACTTCACGGGGCTGGGGATTTAGCTCAGTGATTAGAGTGCTTGCCTTGTAAGCACAAGGGCCTGAGTTCGATCCCCGGCACCACAAAAAAAAAAAAAAAAGTTACTTCAGCTTTTAAACTTACCATATTTCCTCATAAAGATTTTTTTAATTGAAGGGTTTGTAGATTTGAAAATACTAAGAGGTTTTTAGTTTTTTTTTTTTTTTTTTGGTGCTGGGGATCAAACTCAGAGCCTTGCACTTGCTCTACCACTGAGCTAAATCTCCAACCTCCACTACAAGTTTTTTGTTTGTTTGTTTTTTTGAGACAGGGTCTCACTACGGAGTGCAGGCTGGCCTCAAAGTTGAGGTGATCGTCCTGCCTCAGCTTCTCAAGTGCGGAGTTTACAGGTTTACACCACCATACCCGGCTAAAAATTTTAAAATTAAATTATGCCCAATCTATTGTTTTTTTCTTTTGTAGTTTGTGATTTTATATCCTATTTAGGAAATCTCTGCCAACTCTATACAGATTAGTGATTCGAGTTTTTCCCTATATGTCGTTGTTGCATTGAACGTGGGTCCATGTATACTAAGTGCTCTACCACTGAGCTATGTTCCCTCAGCCTAGACTGTTATATTTTTAATTGAATTAAACAAATTTAAATTAGGGGTTTTTCTTTATAGTTACCACAAAAGAATTACTTGTAGTTGTATTTTTTCTTTGTATATATGATTTGCAATTTAATTTCTTTAGTTTTTTTAACTTCTTAAAATGTTAGTATTTCTCATTTTTGTTATATAATGTGCAATCAGCTAATAGTTCCTTCACTGATTTAGCCATTATTTAAAAAGTAATTAGGAAAAACTCAGGAAACTTTAATTGTCCTCCTTTCCATCTAATTTGTTCATCTTTTTGCAATAGCACAACTTTCTATTCTTGGAGCTTTTCTAAACTGCCAGGCATGGTGGCGGATGCCTGTAATCTCAGCACTTGGGAGACTGAGGCAGGAGGATTGCTGCAAGTTTGAGGCCAGCCTGGACTATCTATGAGTTCAAGGGTAGCCTGAATTACGTGCGACACCCTGTCTCAAAAAACCTAAAAAAAAAAAAACTACTTAATAGTATGGTTTTATCTACATGCAACACTGTGTACTAATCTTACGTTTGATCTGATTCTATTATCACTTCTTTTTGTATTTCATTTTTAGGCTCTTCCATCTTTCTGATTCCTATCAGATTTTTCTCCCTCTGTCATGTCCTTTTGGCTGCTTGGCCTCTTCATATACCATCCTGGCTTTTCTCCTGCTACTCACCTCATTTCCCTCTATGAGCCAAAATTTCCTCTGGCTCCACATGGGATGACTTCATCGCCATAATTCTATAGCTATGTGTAGTTCTCCCTCTTCTTTTTCCTTCCTTCCCTGGATAATGAGCCTGTTTATCCTTTTTAAAATTAGCCACTTTGGCTATCCCTCTCCCCCTTTCTCTATTGTGGCCTTTCATTCTCATTTCATATTTCTTTTTTTTTTTTAATTTTCCTTACTATGTTTTGTTTGGTGAAGACATTACTTGAGCCTGGCTTCTTTGTTAGATGTTCTAAGTGTGTACTGAACCACACAATGGAAGAGGATAACAGGTCTCATCTAGTCCAAGCCCTTCCATCCAGTCCAAGCCCCTATAACTGAGACCCAGAGGAGACACTGGGCACCAACCATCATGTTGCTACAGCTCACATTCAGACAAACTGAACAGACCCAAAAGGATACAACTGATTTGAAAGCTGTTCTCTAACACACTGATTCCCAATGGTGACTACATCAGAATCACCTATAGACCTTTTAAAAGTAGTTTCATGAACTTTGCCCTAGATGGACTGACTCAAAATCTCCAAGGATAGGATATAGAAGCCTACTAGGAAAGCTTACAACTCGCCTTGCCAGGTTGGATAACTAATGCTCTAAAGCAATAAAAGAAGGAAGACAGAAATATTTTTTTTCCTGAAGTATCTCTTTGCTAAAAAAATTTAACTTGTGGCTGGGATTTAGCTCAGTGGTTAGACTGCTTGCCTTGCAAGCACAAGACCCCGAGTTTGATCCCCAGCACCAAAAAAACCCCAAAACTAAAACAACAAAAAACCCAAAAATCCAAAACCAAAGATTTAACTCAACAAGCCTGTAGAAAGACAATGGCAACACATATGCTGTGATAAAAATAGCTGTCATTTAGTAAGTCATAATGTGCTCAATAAATGCTTTTTGTGGCTTAATCTATTTAATCCTCCTAACAACAATATGAGGTTGGCTCTTATTTTATAGATAGGGAAACAGAAATGTGGAAAATTAAGTAAATCACCCAGAGTCTCATACTAGCAAAGTGGAGAAGCAGAGAAAGAAGCTAGGAAGAATGTCCTAGAGCTGGTCAGAGTTAACTGTTGGGAATTTTTCCTACAGCTTCTGTACCTCATCTAGAAGCCTTTAGAATTTAATTCATCCCTCTGGACTTACATTTGTTGATATTAGTGTGTATTGCTATCTCATTTATAGTGGTGGTTTAAAATCCAGAACTGGTGATGGGGCCATATATTCTTTAATATGTAGACTATATTTAAAACATGGCCTAAAGGTATGATTCATTTTTCTTCCTTCCTTCCTTCACTTTTTTTAAAGATATTTAACTCAAGTAGTTATCTTTTGTGTGTGTTTTAACATGTACTCATACTTTTCTCAATTTGAAAACACATGCTCCTTGACTTATGATGGGGTTGTATCCCAATAAACCCAATGTAAACTGAAAGTAGGATGCAGTCTTTGTTGTTTCCCTCCAGAGTCTTGTGACTGACTGAGGGGCTGTGGCTCACTGCTGCTGTTCAGCATTGTGAGAGGGAATCATCATACCACACACACATCACTAGCTTGGGAAAAGATCAAAATTCAAAATTTGAAGCACTCTGTGCCTGTCATTTTTGTTCCATATTAAAGCTGAAAAATTGTAAAGTCAAACCATTGTTCAGGGACCATCTGTATACCAAGATCCAAGAAAACGATCAGTTAATTACAAAACAGGGTTTACTCGGTCATACACTGAAACTTTTTTTTTTTCCGCTGCTGGGGATCGAACTCAGAGCCTTGCGCTTGCTAGGCAAGCACACTACCACTGAGCTAAATCTCCAACCTCATACGCTGAAACTCTTGCATTTATTTTTTTCTTTAATAGGAAAGCCCTAAAACATACTTTCAGGACTCTTTTCAAATAATGTAAGGTGATTGTAGTAAGCTTGCTAATTGGTTTGTAAGCCCTCAACCTATGAGAAGCAGCAAAGTAGAAAAAGGGTTGCTCTGGTTCGGTGTGGTGATAGAGAACTTGCCACATGTTGCTTATGCCAAGACGCTGTGCCCTCTGCAGGGAGCTTTTCTTCCCTCTCTGCTCTTGAAAGTTTGCCTCACCTGTCACCATTTTTGCACAGCATCCTCCAAGTCCTTATTTATTAACCCCCAACCCTCTTCTAGTACTTTGAATCAATTGATTGCTCCTCACAATTCCCATGATGCTTCTAAATAGTTTATCAAGCATATCAAATTCATTTTATGAATGTGTATGAAAATATGAATTTTTTAAGAAGACTCGGGTTTTACTCATTTTTTTTTTTTTAAATTCCACAAGGCCTAGTGTAGCAGGTACTTTGGAGCCCTAAAGTAATTTTTTTTTATATGGCCCGCAGAGCCAGTTGGAGAGGATACAGAACTGGAAAGATCAACTGAAATCATATGGTAGTTTGGGGGATTGGTATAGGGGCAGAAATGTCATATACCTTTTCCTCATCCCTGAAGAAAGGACTTTCTGCATATGGTGGTCCTGCTACATTTAGTACTAGCTATTGAAGATAGAGCAAGCTCTAGTACACTTTGAAAGAATCTATTCCAAATGTCAAAATGAAAAAGGACTTCCAATTCTGCCCAGATGGATTGGTAAAAATCACTTTTACCCTTCTGACTAAACAAAAACAGACAAACTAAAAGCCCAAGCAAAATATATGAAATAATGGTTTCCAAGGGACTGGGCATGAGGAAACAAAAGATAATGATTAGCTGGGTGTGGTGGCGCACACCTGTAAACCCAGCACTTGGGAGGCTGAGGTAAGGAGGATGGGCCCCAAGTTCAAGACCAGCCTGGGCTATTTAGTCAGTTCAAGGCCAGCCTGAACTATATAGTGAGGCCCTGCTTTAAAAAACAAACAAACAAAAGATAATGATCACTGAGAGATGAGAAACAATGAGAAGCTTAGGTAGGATGGCTCCAGCACCGCCTTGAGAGTCTTCAGGCTGTGACCAGGAAGGAAACCAGGTGAAGACAGTGGATTCTGAGTTGAGGGGATGCATCTGGGAGTTGGGGACAGCAAGGTGGCTAGAATTTGTGAGAAAGAGACTTACACAGGGAAAACCCTAGACAATTGGTAAAAGAAACTGAGGTAGATAGGCATCAGTTTGAGGCCAGAATGAGGCTGTATTTATTTTTTTGGTAACATTTTTTATTAAGAGGGAAACTATCAGTATTTCTAAAGTGTAAACAACGAGGAACTGAAGTGTTAAAGGAAACACAGGGATCATATATAAATGTAACTCTTACATTTTCTTATTGCTTTAAACGATCTATGTATAATACTCAGGCAAAAGTGAATCCGTATTAAGCAAACATTTTTGCATAATATACTGCCTTCTCTTTATCTTTCTATGCCTTTATCTTTTACTTGACTTTCAGCAGTTCCACCTGGATAGCTTTATCTTCTGGTGCTCTCTCTTGAGCCTTCTTAAAATCAGCCAGTTCGTGATCATATTCTTTTAATCTTTGCCATCCTTGAACTCTGCGATTACAGTGCTTTGGTATTTGATGGATCTATTTCAAGAGTCTCCAAACAACTGTCAATTGCTCCTTGCCAATTTGACATCTTCAGTCTATGAGCACCAGAGTTCAGCACATAGTTTAAGGCCACAGGCTGCAGCCTGGATCTGTCTGCTTCCTTAATAACAGCCTTTCAACTATCCACATACCTTAAAACCTCTGTGTATTTTTCAGTGGTTATCTCCCAATTCCGAGACCCGAAAAAAGTATTTCCAAGGGTATTTTTTTCCCAATTTTTTAAAAGTCTTCTATTATTAATAAAATTGTATCTACATCTTTGAAATCCACATCTGCATCTTCAGGGAAATCTGGATGACTGTCACCAAAGCCATCTTTTGGGAATATTCCCCAATCATCACCTTCTTTCAATTTTCCACATTCTGCAATAATGTACAATTTGGAAGGCTTTTCACCATTTATTTCTACATTTTCCAGTATCCTTACCACACGTATTCCTTTAATTACTTGGCCAAACACCTCATGCTTCCCATTCAAATGAGGAGTTGGAACTGCTGTGATAAAGAACTGAAAACCATTTGTACTGTGGCCTGCTTTTGCCATGCTCAATAAACCCTCCCGATCGTATTTATAATAAACGTTTTCATCTTCAAAATTTTCACCATACTTTGTCCACCTGTTCCATTCTGATTTCAGAAATCTCCACTCTGAATCATACATTTCTTAATAATTTGATGGAAAAGACATCCTTTGAAATGAAGAGGTTTCCCAGTAAGGGGTGTGATCTTCTGTACATAATGCATGAAAGTTTTCTGCAGTTTTGGATACAATATCTGCAAACAATTCTATTTTTTGGGGGGTGGGGTCCTGGGGATCCAACTCAGGCCTTGTGCTTACTAGTGCAAACAATTCTAAAACAATTCAACCAACTCCCTCCCTGCTGATGTCTATGTCAAAGAAGACCCGGGGTTGCTAGGGTTGGAGGGCTTAGCTTGTGGGGATGGGTGTGACATCTCAATTTGCAGATGCGCTAGGAAGCAGGACCTGGGCACCTCAGCACAACCGACTGCTCAAATTCGAGGACGCCCTTCTTGAGGTTTTATCTTTACTATTTGCTGTAGCTGTGGTGTCCAGTGTCCTCGCTGCATCTCCCCATGTTGTCTTGGGTGTCCCTAGAACTCCTTAGATTCTGAGCCTTGCAGTTCTGTTAGTTATAATTTCTTGTTATTCAAGAGGAACTCTGTTGATGTGGGAGTGAGGTGGGGGTAGGCAGCCTATGGTCCTATGATTAGATCTGTCTTTAGTGAGACTTTCCCCCAAGTTTAAAGCTGGCAAAGTGGATAGGAGTTGGGTATTTCCCTTCCCTCAGGTCTGTTAGGCTTTAGTAAAATCCTTGTTGGTTAGGTTCTGGTGAATAGTTTCCTTTGAATTCAGGCATTGTTAAGGAAAACAGAGACATCTGGAAGTATTTTAGTTGGTTGCTTTTGCTCTCCTCCTACTAGAAGCACAAGATGGATTTTCCTCCAGTTTTCACTGTGAGAACCTAGTAGCAATACTGGAAGTAAAACTCAAAGTGGGGATAGCCCCCACTCTGTTTTTTAACTCCCAAGCTTGCCCACACCAGACATCCAGCAATTTAATTAAATTTTAATGGTTCCCACCAATAATGGCTTTGGCCGCCCATTAAGCTGTGATCTTCTGTCTGCCTATTCTCCAGATTTGGAGACAGCAGTTTGCCTTGTAACCTCAACTTTCTGATGGATCTAAGAATAGTTGTTGATTTTTAACTTGTTCAGCTTTTTCTTGGTGTAAGGATAGAAATGATGACTTATAAGCTCTTTATGCTCAAATTAGAAACCTGGGCATCTCAAATATTCAGCAGAGTAGCAACCAAATCATGTGTGAGAAACTTCCTGAGGCCCAGACAAAACCATTAGAAAGGATCACATAGGGCTGGTGTGGTAGCTTTCAGTCACCGTGACAAAGTATCTGAGATATATCAGTTTAAAGGAGAATGGATTTATTTTGGTTCACAGTTCCAGAGAATTTAGTTCATGATCATTGCTTTTAGGCTGATGAGGAGGCAGAACATCACAGCGGGGAACGCAGTACCTTCAAATTCACACCCCAAGGATCTACTTCCTAAATTTTCCACCACCTTCCAGTAGCCTATTAAATTCTGAGTCCATAAATGGATGAATCCATTGATGAGGTCAGAGCCCCCATGATTCAACCAACTAGTAAATGCAGCACCTCAGAACACTACTGCTCTGGGGACCAAGGCTTCAACACATGAAACTGGCATGGGGGGACATTTCAGATCCAAACTGTGACAGCTGAGAACAATTCGTTTCCACAAGCCAGACTAGAAAAACTTATAATTCACCAATCACTGAGAGAATACTCAGGAAGTTCTTCCCTGAGCAGTTAGTCAGATTGAGCAGTTTCTGAGTTGCCAAATTATGAAAGTGAGAACAAAAAGGACCAAGCTATTTCTGAGAAATTTAACTGGATCCCAGAACAAAGATCAAGGCAGCTTAAAATGTGCTTATTTTGGCAGCACGTATACTTAAAAAAAGAAGTCTTAAAATAATACAAAAATATTCAGTAATAAGTGGGGCAAAATTCACAATTTCTACCACTCAATAATTATCAGGCATGCAAAATAGGAAAAATGGCTCATTTTGAAAAAAATAATTCATCAAAACAAATCCTAAACTGACCCAGATCTTAGCATTAGCAGACAGGGAAAATCTATACACAAAAGAATTGAAAACAGGGACTCAAACATACATTTTTTGTGTGTTTGTGCTTTGAGACAGGGTCTCACTATGTAGCCCAGGCTGGCCTCGAACTTGTGGCCGTCCTCCTACCTCAGCCTTCCAAGTGCTGGGATTAAAGGTATGTACCTGTACAAAATACACTTACAACCCAACATTCATCACAGACTTAGTCACAATAGCCAAATGGTAAGAACAGCCCAAGTGTCTATCAACTGATCAATGCATAAATATAATGGGATACAGCTATACAATGGAATATTATTCAGCCATAAAAAGAAACAAAGTTCTGATATGGGATGAACTTTGAAAACACTGTACAAAGTGAAATAAGCATGTCACAAAAGGACAAGTATCACATGATTCCACTTATATGAAATACCTAGAATAGGCAAGTTTATAGACAGAAAGTAAGTGGAGATTACCAGGGGCTGAAGGGAGGGGAAAATGAGCTTCATTTGGAGAACTAAAAAATAGTAGTGATTGTTGCACAACAATGTGAATGTAATTACTGCACTGCACTTGAAAGTGATTAAAATGATAAAAAAATAACATGACAGGGCCGGGGATTTAGCTCAGTGGTTAGAGTGCTTGCCTAGCAAGGGCAAGGCCCTGAGTTCGATCCCCGGCACCAAAAAAAGAAAAAAATAAAATAACATGACAAAAATAAAAAGGCACCCCTTCTCAAAAAAGACTCCCCTTGTATCATCCAGCTTCCCCATTGCTGAACACAATACTCGACATCTACAACTTAAAAGAGGAGAGATTTTATTTGGCTCTGTTTTTAAGAGGATGCAGTCCATGGTCAGCAGGTTCCAAGCAGAAACATCATGGTGGAGCAGAGTCACAGCCGGGGAACAGTGCAGGCACAGAGACAAGAACAAGGTCTGGCCCCCATGACTCATCCAGAGGCACCCAGAAGTGTGCTTTACTAATCCCCTAGGCACTCCAAGCCAATCAAGTTGAAACAACCAATTTAACCATCACCCCCCCAACACACATATACACAATTTAAGGGGTTTAGAATAGAAGCAACATGCAAACAATTATAAAGTTACAATACAATATGATAACTGTGATAATTGAGGAATCTGTAGAGTGTGAAGAGAGTATTGGGGAGCTTCCACGCAAGTCTGGGGGACACTGGGAAATTGGGAATAATCACAGTGAGTGCTGAAACTTCTCTCAGCTCAGGGCTGCTGGAACATGTGGGGCACAGAAAGGACTTGCAGCGGGGCTGCAGGAGCAGGCAGAGTCCAGAATAGAAACTGTGTGTGTGTCAAGTGAAAGGGTTTTGCTTTTATCCTTATTGCAAGTGGGTACCTATTAAAGAATTTTAATAGTGGAGTGACCTGTTCAGATTTTCTTTGACAGTGAGAGATATAGTTCTGGCAGGAATGTGAATAGGATAATAGGGGCAAGGATGGAGCAGAGAGACACATTAAGATCTAGATGAGGGAAGGTAGACAGCTGCCCCGGGGCAAAGGGAAAGGATTAGAGAAAAGGGAATGAATTTAAGACATGGAATGAGTTCTGTGTATATATATGGGGACCACACACAAATCTGTTCCTGTGCTTCACTTTCTCCTAGTGGCATCCTCTGCACTCTCAGGACCCAGAGATAGCAGTTGGCAGGATGTGTCCAGAGAGGTCACTTCCTAGCTGCTTCCCCACCTGTCTCCTCTCAGGTCTAGCTCCCTAGCAAAGCAGGACAAAACCCAGACAACATCCCCTGCCATTCAACTCCCAGGTCTCTCTTTTACTCCATGTTCTTTCCTGTTTTCTCATTATTTTTGAGCTATACAGCTTGCTGCTTCCCTGGCTGGGTTCTCCTATCCTCATCTGGAAGGCATCAGTGAAACCATCAGATGAGCAGCTTAGCTTTATATCCTGTGTGTCTGTTCCAGGACATGTGCAGTAATGGCTAACACAGAAGCATCAAGGCCCAGCACTCTTGAATAGTCCTATTCAGGATGGATGTTAAAATGGAACCTGAGGGAATCACTTCCTGCTTCATGCTGTTAGATGATCCATAAGGCAGGCAACCATGAGAGAATAGGAAACTTTCTAAAGAAAATCTGCTTTTTCTTTTTTTGTTTGTTTGTTTTTTTGAGACAAGATCTTGCTATGTAGCCCAGACTGGCATTGAACTTGCGGCAGTCCTATTGCCTCAGCCTCCTGAGTGCAGGGATTATAGGCATGCACCACCATGCCCACCTCTGCTTTTCATTTCAAGACTGAGCCGTGGCCAGTGTCGGCATTCAGAGGAGCCATTGGACATTCTTAACCAGAAGGGAATTGTTTGACCCCAGGAATCCAGAGCAGGCTTATTTATGAAGTAAGGAGTGGGAAGTGGGGTTATCATTTTATCTCTAAAGGGATATTATATGAAACAAAGGAAAGGGGATACCGATCATTTTACAGCTTCCTTGGAGGAATAAGTAAGAGATGTCATGACTAGTAGGAAGAATTGAGATTAGAACAAAGACTCCCCAGGCCCTGGACCCATTGGCTAGTGAGATTTGTAGCACCTGCTCCCCCAGGGATTTATATTCTTTCATAAACTGAATGGAAGCAGTGAGGGGGGGAAAAAAAAAAAGAGCAGCCAAAAAAATTCAATAGAGAATAAAGGTAAGAATGACAGCTTTTTTTTTTTTTAATGTTCTGAAACACGGTCTTGCTATGTAGTTCAGGTTGGCCCTGAACTCACTATGTAGCCCAGGCTGGCCTTGAACTTGTGGCAAACCTCCTGCCTCAGCCTCCGTAGTACAGGGATTATAAGCATGTGTCACCATGCAACAGCTAACTTTTTGAAGAAAACAATGCAAACACAGGTAGAGGATCAATATCTTTAAGGCACTAAAAGAAAGCTTAAAAAAAACCCTATTAATTGTAGTTCATATACAAGAGAAATCTCTCTCAAAACTAAAGGCAGAAGACCTGTTTTCAGATGCACAAAACCTGTTCACCACCAGTAAACCTACATGACAAGAAATGTTAAAGGGCCTCTTTCAAGCAGAAGAAAAGTAATACCAGATGAAATATGGATATACACAAAGGAATGAAAAGCATCAGAAATGGTAACTTTGAAGATAAATATAAGACTTTTCTTTTCTTTTTTTAATTTTTTGATATTGAACCAGGACCTCTGCACTGAGCTACATCCCCAGCCCTTTGTTTTTTGTATTTTATTTCGAGACATGGTTTTGCTAAGTTACCCAGGTTGGGCTTGAACATGTGATCTTCCCGTCTCAGCTTTTCAGAGTTCTGGGGTTACAGGAGTGCACCAACCATGCCTGGCTAAGCCTTTTTCATATGGATTTCTTTGAGAGAATTGCTGAGAGTAAAAAGGCTAAAATGCATTTAAAAGAGTTTTGGCTGGGGATTTAGCTCAGTGGTTAGAGTGCTTGCCTAGTAAGCACAAGGCCCTGAGTTTGATCCCTAGCACCAAAAATAAATAAATAAATAAATAAATAAATAAATAAATAAAATAAAAGGAGAGTTTTAACCTGTACAGTAGTAGTACGCCATTGATTTTCAGTCAATGGCAGACTGCATAAACAACAGTGGGCCCACAAGATTACATCATTTAGTGACATCTTAGCCATTTTAGTGTGAGTGCACTCTGTTATGTTCACACACAACAAAACTGTTCACCAATACATTGCTTAGAATGTATCTCTGTCATGAAACAATGCCTAAGCATAGTAGTGAAATGTGTGAGAAGAGTACAAAGGCTGGGAGGAGGGAAGTGGGAGTACACTGTCAAAAGATTCTCATGTCATATGTGAAGTGGTATAGTAGCTCTTGAAAGTAAAAATGTAAACTGCATACTCTAATTAAGCACTTAAAAAAATAAGACAAGGGGAATGAAGCAAAGAAAGGAAATAAAGCAGGTTTTAAACAATAATCTAAAGAAGGGAGAAAAAGAGGGAAAGGGGAACAAATGAGTCAAATAGAAAACATATAATAAGATGGTATATTTGAATCCAGGCATATCAGTATTAAAGGTAAAGACCTTGATTAAGACCCAGAGATTGTTGGGGCTGGGGATTTACCTCAGTGG
>PVJO010001758.1:31402-59275 GCA_004026905.1 Hystrix cristata
AAATGATAGACCAAGATATACCATACTAATAATAATAAAGAGAAAGCTCAAGTGGGAATAAGTTTATGTGAAACAAAGTAGATTTCAGAGCAAAGACCACTACCAAAATAAACAGAGCACTTTCATGATAAAAGAGTATTGATCAAGAAGACTATTGCCAATGATCCTAGGCATTCCTTGGCATCACTCCTATCTTCTTCTGTTGTTTCTATTTCTCTTTTTCTCTTATAAGGTCACTGGTCCTGTTGGATTAGGGCCCAGTGTAACTTCATCTTAACTTGATTGTATCTCCAAGGACCCTATTTCTAACAGGCACTGAGTTACAACTTTCACATTTTGTTGTTGTTGTTTGTTTTTGAGACAGAGTCTCCCTATGCAGTTCAGGCTGACCTTGAACTCACTATGTAGCCCAGGTTGGCCTTAAACTCGTGGCAATCTTCCTGCTTTGGCCACCCAAGAGCTGGGATTACAGGCATGCACCACCACACTCTGGCTGGAACTTTAACATATCCTTTTGAGAAACACAATTTAACCAATAAAAAGGATGTATCAATTCTAAATATTTTGTATTTACTAATAAAGATTCAAAACACAAAGCAAAAACTGATAGAACTATAAGTAGAAATAGAGAAACCCATAATTATAGTTGGAGATTTTAATATCCTCTATAATTAGTAGAGCAACTATCTAGAAAATCAGTGAAAAATATAAATATTGAATACTTTATCTGATGGATAATTATACTTTATCTGATGGATATTTATAGAATACTTCACTTGACAACATCAGAATACTTATTGTTTTTAAGAGCTACATGGAAATTTTACTAAAGTAGACCTGGGCAATAAACTAAGCTTGGGTGATAAATACAAATTTAAAAGCATTCAATTGAATTATACAATGAATGTTCTTTGACCATAACTGAATTAAATCAGTAACAAGATACGTAGAAAATACTTCAGTATTTGGTGTCTACATCATGTACTTTGAAATAACTCAAGGACCAGATGGGGAAAATCAAGAGAGAAATTAGTAATTATTTGGGGCTGAATGGAAATACTAGACATCAGAATTTGTGATTTGGGGTTAGTCATGGCTACTGAGAAGTTAGAAAACTAGTACTGGTAGACATCAAGCTGGCTTCAGTAAGAGGCAATCCAATAAAACCTTTGTCCCTGCCGTCCTCACCATTTTATCCAAGAACTCATAGATTACTTACTAGGATGACTGGGAAGGAGCCTGACTGACACCCACATGGTAAATCATCTCGTACCTGTTTTTAAATCCCCTTTCTCCAGTGATGCCTTTCGAACCAGGGCCTTGCGGTTGTTAGGCAAGTGCTCTACCATTTGAGCTAAATCCCCAGCTCCCAAACATTCTTATAATCTGGGCCCACTCTAAGAGGTTCACTCACATACTTCTTTTCTCTACCTCCTTGTCAGTGATCCTCCAAGTTTGTATCTTCCAAGCAGTGGCTCACAGTGGGGTATGGGCTGACTTATAGAATTTTCCTAATTTCCATGGTGTAAATACTCTCACCATGAACAGTCTGAAGCTACTTAATTCAAAGTTGGGGAGAGATGGTCACCATCAGTGTGCAAGATGAAATTAACTGACTCCACCATATCCCTGCCTCCTAGTTCATGGGCACACAGGCAAATCACTAGCTGTTGCCTATGACTCTCCATGCATAATGAACTACCAGGTATACTCCTACAAAATTTTCAAATTCTCTAGAAGTATCTCCCAATCTCATTATGGGTTACTTCCTTCAGATGAGAAGTGTCCCATTGTTTAGAATGCAAAATTTGCTAAATCTCTTGCTTTCAGATCTTACCTCTTCCTAGCTTTCAAGATACCTAAAATAGAGTAATGTATCACATAACAATGTTTCAGTCAAAGATGGACCACATATATGACACTGGCCCCAGAAGATTATAATGCAGCTGAAAATTTTCTGTTACCTACTAATGTTGTAGTCATTCTAATGTCATAATGTCTGTCTGTACAGGTCTGGCAGAATCTCAGATTGTATTACTGTCATAATGCCTGTTGGTAGTACTAGGAGAACAGGCAATGCTCTGAGCCTGGCTTTAGTACACATTTACAGACAAGCTCCTATCCAATATTCTCAAATCAAAGCCAAGTATCGAGATCACATCTTATGCCCAATTTAATCCGAAAGAGAGGTTTAGAACAGCTACACCTCTAGCCTGTCCATAGTGTAATACTCCAGGAACAGCACATGAGCAACTACTCATTGTCAAAAACAGCCTAAGAAATAATCATCTTTGTTCGTTTTAAAAGTTTTCTGAAGACAATTTATTCTTATTTATTTTGAGACAGGGTCTCATATTGTAGCTAAGGCTGGCCTTGAACTCACTATATAGCTTGGGCTGGCCTCGAACTCACAGCAATCTGGCCTCAGCCTCCTGTGTGCTGGGATTACAGGAATGTGCCACCATCCCTGGTTCATCTTTGTTCTTGAGATTGGTAGAAAAGTACCTCATGATCAGGCGATTAGGGTGAGATGTGCATTAACTAGCCTACCCACTCTGAGAAGGCTCCCACCAACCTGTGACTAGCCATCTCCCATTGTGAGAAGGCACCCATTAATCTAGGAACACCCATCAGCTGCCTATATAAACCACTCCTAGATCATGAATCAGCTTCCTGGCAAGATGGACTCTGTGACAATAATCCTCCATTTTCTCATCTAGCCAGCTTTTTGAATAGCCACCTTGCTTGCCTTCACACCTTGTCTTTTGACTCAACTGGCTTGTCATTTGGCAAGCAGCTGCATTTGGGTCTAGTAACAAAATCTAAGCCCGTGTACTTTACCTTCTGTTATGGTAACAATCTTCATTCTATTATGAGAAACTGGAGCCAGCAACAAAGAAATGGCAGGTTTTAGTGTTTGCTACTTAATGGTTTTATGTTATTTTTGATTTACATTATTTGGGTTCACATTTCACATTTCTAGGCTTTCCAAAGCTCATATGACTTTTTTTTTGGATGCTGGGGATTGAACTCAGGCCCTTGTGCTTGTGAGGCAAGCACTCTAACCAGTGAGGTAAATCCCCGGCCCCTCGTGTGACATTTCAAATCCATGGTGGCTTCACTATCTATGGGCGGGGTGCGGGGTGTAGCTCAATGGTAGAATACTTGTCTATAGAGCATGCTTGATCTCCTGGGTTTGATCCCTAGCACAACCAAATCAATCAATCAATCAATCAACCAGTCAATGTACCCACTTGTCATCTATCCAGTAAAACAGTACTCAGCAATAAAGAAGGAACAATTTACAGATGCAATATGAATCTCAAAAACATTACATTAAGGGAAAGAAATCAAATGTAAGAGCATATACTGTATGGTTTATTTACATGAAATTGCAAAAGTAATAGATAGTGAATTGAAGCAGATTAGTTATTGGGGCCAGGGGAGTGAATACAGGGGCAGGCAGAGAAAATAAAAAGGATTCATTTGAGAGCAATGAATATATCCTATATCTTTATGCAACTGATAGTCAAATACATATATATGAGTACATATTTACCAATACTTGTGAATTAGTTTAAAATGTGTATTTTGTTAAAAAAAAAAAGTGTATTTTGTTGGGTGTGGGGTACATGTCTGTAATCCCAACACTTCAGAGGCTGAGGCAGGAGGATTGCTGTGAGTTTGAGGCCAGCACGGGCTACATAGTGAGTTCAAGGACAGCCTGAACTAAATAACAAAACCCTGTCTCAAAAATACTATATAGGGGCTAGGGACTTAGCTCAGTGGTTAGAGTGCTTGCCTTGCAAGCACAAGGTCCTGAGTTCGATCCCCAGCACCAAAAAAGAAAAATACTATATAATAATAATAATATTTTCCCTCAGGACTACCACCGGGGTTATACTGAAAGGATTAAATAAAATACTATAAATAAGTCTGTAAATTATACACAATTCTTCTCTGTTGCTTTTATATGAAATATACTTTTAGGTGGGAGATGGGACAGAATAGCATTTCAGTCTCAAGGTTCATGAAATTCTAATACTTTTCACAAAGTGACTAAAATAAACAGCCTAAGCTCTCCTTTGCCTGCTTCTCTTCCTCATTTCTACCTACATCTTCTCTTCTTTGCCTCTATTGTCCCTACCCTGCTCAATTTGGAATTTATAATGTTAGTAGGATTTTCTTTTGAATGAAGCACTGCAAGGACCTAGGTCACTTCAACATCTTCACGACCTAGCACAGTTGCTTTTCTTTTTTTGGAGACAGAGTCTTGTTATGTAACCTAGGCTGGCCTTAAACTCACGGCCATCCTCCTGCTTCGGCCTCCCAACTGCTGGGATTACAGTCATGCACCAACACGCCCAGCAGCACAGTTGCTTTAAACTCACCAGCAAACTGGAGTCTGTAAAAACCTACCTTGTTTTGGCTGTCCTGAAGTTGACCTGATAATGGTTTTCAGTGAAAACCTGTGGCTTTCCTATTGTTAAGGACATCAGATATCCCACTGTCTTTTCTCCACTGCCTTCTACATAGACTGTCAATAGCACTTGGTCTTATAGCTGGTTTTAAGTTCATCACTACCTGATTATATTTTGGGGTTGTGGGGATACAGTCACCAAGATTTGTTCTAGATGCTGTGGATCAGTTTCTGCTTTAACTATTCTAGTTGCGTATTTGTGGAGGGATTTGAAGAGATTAAAATGATACAGCTATTTGTGACATCTTTTCTTCTTTAATATACTTCTGGTAGTTAATATTTTTATTATTTAGGAATACTTTATTTGTAAGTGACAATAGTTTAAGAGGTAGCAGAGAATGGTGGTTGAAAGGATGGACTTTGGAGTCAGACTTCCCCCAGCCCTCAGGGCTGGGAATCAAACCCAGGGTCTCATGTATGCCAAGCAAGCTTAACACTGAGCTACATCCCCAGCCTAGATGGCCTGTTTTCAAATCCTACTTTCACCTTTAACAGCTATGTGATTCATAATTTGTTTCTTAGTTTCCTCTGTAAAATAGGCTTTTATGAACACTAAATGAACTAACACTGTAAGCACTGAGAAAAGTACCAGGTTACTTAGTAGGTATACAACAAAGGTACCTGTTACACTTAATGTAGTTCTCTCTTTCAAGTTTAAGCCCATATGGACTTATGTTAAAAAATCAAATTAGCAGCCACAGCTGACTTCAGAGGTGAATTCATAGTCTTCAGCACCTTCATTACAAAAGAATGAAAAACATATTCAATAAGCAGTCAACACTAGGTTAACTGTCTTCTGTTTTTGAAAGTAGAAATCAATGTAATAGAGAAAAAGGTAGAAAACCTCCAAATAATGGCAAGAATCTGGACAACAGAGACACTCATACATTGGTAGGAATGGAAAAAATGATACACCTGAGGTCTAATTAAAGTGGAAGATGTATATAGTCTTGACCTCCCTCCACATCCACTCCTAGGTTAAGTATGCTAGAACAGATCTTCTGAAGTTGGTGTGCCAAGGATGGGTGGTTGTGTGAGATCTGAAATGGCTACAGATCTTCTAAACTTTATATTGTATTCAAGTACAGTATGCAAGTATTCTTTTTTGGGGGGTGGTGCTGGGAATCAAACTCAGGACCTTGCGCTTGTGAGGCAAGTACTCTACCACTGAGCTAAACCTCCAACCTCTAAGTATTCTTTTCTATACTATGATAAAGGTACATGATAGTAAGCAATCTCCTCTCCTACCATTTTATTGGATTACTACATTAGAAAACTAAGTTTCATTGACATCCAGGGCCTTATTTAACTCTCTGATGCATCTCTGGGATCTAGAATAGTATCTGGTATACAATAGTAGCTCAATAATTATCTGTTGAATTACAAGTGCCTAACAAAAATGTAAGTGCAACCAGAAACTACATAAATTACCCATTTAAATAAAGGATTTATTTGTATCAACATGATGAAATACCATTCAGCCATTAAATGAACTAGTGATTCATGTATAAACGTCAAAAGCAACACTGAGTAAAAAAATAAACTGCAGAAAGATATGTATAATGCCAACTTATATAAAATCCGTTAACATACAAAATCAGACTACGTATTAAGTATGAAATTATATATATATATGGAATGATCCATACCAAATAATTGCTGCCTTTGGGGAAAATAGAAAGGAAAGGTTAACAGAAAAACATTTGTAAGAAGGTTCAACTCAGTCTACAATACTTTATTTCTGAAATAAAAATATAAGGCATACTAAAAGTTATGATTTAATAAGATTAGAAGTTACTTATGATATTTGTATTCTTACATGTTAAATCTATATACATTAAATTTTACATATGGTTTTAAAAACCATAATTTAAAAAAAGTAGAATAAAAAGTAAAGTAGGACTAACAAACAAAATGAAGAATGAAGAGGCTGGGCATGCTGGTGCATGACTGTATTCTCAGTTACTCAGGAGGCCCAAGCATAAGGATCATAAATCTAAGGCCAGTTTGGGCAACTTACACCCTGTCTCAAAAAGGAGGGGTAGGTTTGTAGATCAGTGGTAGAGTGCTTGCCGAATGCATGCAAGGCCCTGGCTCCAGTCCCTAAAACTGAAAGAACAACAAAAAAGTATACTGAAAAAATTAAAAATACTTTCCACAACTTGAAGCAAACACATTTAAAACAAAGCCTCGCTGAAATCCTCTTTGTAGAAAAATTACAAATTATAAAAACTGATAAATTGCAACAGAAAGGTGCCAGAGAAATAATCCTCAAAAAAACCCCAAATGATCTCAGACTCAATTATTTATAACACGGCATTCTTCTGAATCTTTGAAGAACAGGTTTCCTTTGTTATTAAAAATTTTATAAAGTATAAAGAAAAAGAAAAGTCTTTTCTTTGGGGGCTATTTATTTAAAAAATAGTCATATTTTCATAAAATAGCTTAATAATTTTTGTTGTGTCATTCAGTTAGAATACAGAAACCAAAAGCACACCAATCTTTAATTTTTAAATGTGACAGTTCATAAAAAAAGAAACACAAATGGCCCAAATAAAGAGATATTTAACCTTATTCTTAAATGAAAATTCTACTGAAATTAAAATACTCCTTTTCAAATAACAAACTGGCAAAGACCAAAACATTTGATAACCTTGTTTATAAAGATTTGAGGAGCCAGGCATGGCGGTGCATATCTATAATCTCAGCACTTGGCAGGCTGAGGCAGGAGGATCACTGCGAATTCTACACCATTCTGGGATATATAGTGAATTCAAAACCAGCCTGAACTACATATGAGACCCTGTCTCAACAAAACAAAACAAAGCCAGGTGTAGTAGTACATGCCTGTAATCCCAGCACGGGGAGGCTGAGGCAGTAGGATTGCCTTGAGTTTGAGGCCAGCCTGGGCTACACAGTGAGTTCGAGGACAGTCTGAACTACATAGCAAGACCCTGTCTCAAAAAGCAAAACAAAACAATAAGACACACACAAACACAAGATTTGAGGAAATGGGGACACATGTACTTTGTTGGAGGACTATAAATTGGCACAATCCTTGTAGAAAGCAATTTTCCAACATCTGTCAAAAATTACAATGTACAAAATAGGCACAGTGACACACACCTGTAATCCTAGCTACCTGGGAAGCTGAAGCAGATGGATCATGAGTTTGAGGCCAGCCTGGGAAACATAGTAAGACCTTATTAAAAAAAAAAAAGAAGTACAAACCTTTCAACCTAGGTATTCTAATCTTATATTTTATAGTAATTTACTATATACAAATGACCTATGCACAAGGTATTATATTATGGTAATAATTATACAATAAAACATTCTGTAGTTGTAAAAAAAGAATCAACTATTTATTGATATGGGACACTTTCAAAATTACCATATTACATAGAAAGAACAAGCTGAAAACCAGTGTACACTCTACAGTACCACTTGTGGAAAACAAGAAGACATTTAAGGAACTGATAAAACTTTAGGAAGGAGGAACTAAAAAAGAGAAGGACACTTCCTCATTGTATGTCATTCTATGTCTTTTGAATATACTACATATTCTTTTGAAAACATTTTTTTTCTTAAAAGAGAGGTATCATTTTGAGATGAAGAGTAGGACTCCAAGCTGAGCACGGTGTCATGCCTTAGTCCTAGCTACTTGGCAGGGTGAGGCAAAAGGATCACTTGAGCTCACAAGTTCCAGACCAGCTGTGGGCAACAGAGTGATACCTCATCTCAAAAAAATAAATAGATAAATAAAAGAAAAAAACAAATCAAAAGAAGACCAAAAAGAAAAAACAGGATTCCAGCAGATAAAATTCTTTTAAGTAAGTTCTAATTATCAGGTATTATATTTCTTACATTCGACTGATAAACTTCTCTATAATTCCATTGAGTCTTTCAGGCTCCATCAATTTATTTACCAATTCCTGCTCAATAGCCATTAGGGCCTGGCCACTGAGCTTCTCTTGTCCCATAGTATGAAATAAATACGTTCTAAGACGAGGCAGCGTAGAAAATAAGTCTTCATTACTTGCTGAAGTAATTGGCCAAGACAAAGCAATATGTAACAGCTTTGAGATACAAGGAATATTATTGTGAAGACCATGCTGAATAAACAAATAGCCAAGAGTAATGAAATTGATGGAAGCATAATCTATGACAAAGTTGAGCTTTGCATAGTGCCGATAAAATCTAAGTTCAGGGATAATATCTCCATCAAGCTTATAAAATTCTTGAATATGTTTGGCTGTTGCTTCATTTAATGGTTCATTCCATTTAAATAATAGTTCTGAAATCTGCTTCATTTTGCAATAATCAAACTCTGAAAAACATAGTTTTAAATTTTGTAATACAGTATCCATTCCTTGGTAATAAACACTAATCTTATATTGTTCTTCTGTTGAAGTAGGAAAAAACACATTCTCTGAACTGCCAACAACTATTGTTTTCTGAATTTTTCTTCTTTTTTGAGGAGAAGGCTTTTCAACTTCAAAGCCTTTATTGATAATTTTTCTACATATTTCCTCTGCTCCATCCCAGATAGTTTTGAAATATACATCATTTCTTTCATATGATAAACATTCCAAAATTGCTTCTATTTTTGAAGACAAAGAAAAAATGTCTATAGTCTCACTTTGAAGCTCTTTGGAAAGAATTCCTGTAACACTTAGCACTCGATACAGAAATTTCAAACAAAAAATAAATTCAAATTTGGAAAGCAATGTTAACAAGTCGCTCAATTCATCGGCCAAACTTGTGTTTGAGGAATGGCTTGACACAACTTCCAATGTTTCAATAATCTCTGGAAGCCTCTCAATCACAGATAACAATGTACGATCATGGACTATCCAACATGACTGTGATGTATGTTTATTGCATGTTTTGTTTTGACTTAGCTTACAAATGTCTCGAAAATTAACCAGCATTTCCCCAGACATATAAATAGTATTGAACAAAGAACTGAGAGTATTTAGAGCACCACGGAGTTCTTTTATTTCTTTACAAAACCTAATTACTGCTAAATCAAAAAAATGTGCATAACAATGTACATATAGAGCTCTTGGTTCTTCTTTCTTGAATTCTGCTGCAATTTTATTAAATTTTACCTTCAAATTAGCGGTACTATCATAGGCCTGGCCACAAATTTTATTAAAATCAACTCCAATTTGCTGCAGATAAGTTTTGATACTCTTATGTAAGTGTGTCCCAGTTTTCTCTTCAATATCAATGAAACCTAAGAATCTTTCCTTAATTAAGATAGCTTTTGATGTTTTTTGTGGGTATCTTACACAAATTGAAAGCTGTTCTTTGGTGGTATTACCAGTTATCTCATCACATATAATTGAAAAAGCGGAGGAGACATTAATCTCATTCACAATATCCTGCAACATTTCCATCTTTATTATTTCAAAAATATCAGCTTGAATTTGTGTACTATTATAGAAGTCAATTTGTGAATTCATGAGTCGAAATATTTCTTCTCCTTTATCTTTTGCTCTGATTTCTAACAATTCTAAAAAATTGCCTTTATTCACAGAAGAAATAGAATGGTCATTTCCTCTTAAGGGTAAACACTGCTTCCCAAGAAATAAAATATTTTCAACTACAAGCTTTAGGTACTTTTTTTGCTCCTCAATCTGTTTTGACTGATTAGATAAATTATCACTGATAGCTTCATCACAAAACTGGTATTTCCTCCAAAACTGCAAGGACTTCAAATGCATTTCACTTTTTTCATGCTTTCTGAATTTTTCCAGAGTTTTTTTCCAATCAGAAGTTCCTTGGGTTGCAAATGACTCTCCTCCATAGCTAAAACTCTTTTGGCAGAACAATTGGCATGAATAACAAAATGTCACATCTTTTTTAATACTGGTATTTAACCACTGATGATTTGAACGCCAAGATTTTCTAATACTTTGTGGTTTATCTTTAACTTTTTGCACTTTAGATGTAAATTTTGGATGACAGAGTCCATCACTTACTTTCACAGATTTCATATTGTATGCAGGATCCTGGTTTAACACTTGATCTTTTTGTATTTCTGTACTGGAATCAACTGTATGCTGACTGAGTACTGATGATGATGGCAAAAGGCTTGGCTGTTCCACACCATTGGCAACACCACTACTCTTGGAGATCTTTGGGTAAAATGATAAAATAGCACTTGTTATAGCAGTTTTCAAATAACCAAAACATCAAACACATCTATTTTTTTTTTTTTTTGAGACAGGGTCTCGTTATGCAGTCCAGGCTGGCCTCAAACTTGTGGTGATCCTCCTGCCTCAGCTTCCTGAGTGCTGGGATTATAGGCGTGAGCTACCATGCCTGGCCAAACACATCTATTCTAATAACACAGTTAAATAAATTACAGTATGAATTTCTTGGGGAGGGGAACTAACAATTATTTATAACTAATCCTTTTGCAATCTAGATTCAGCATTAATGCTAAAAAAGGCCTTTTGGTATATAATTTAAAAGTAATTTTTATGCCTAAAATTGTTTAATAAATATAATCCCCCAAGGGGGGAAATACGACTAATAATACTTCTGTGTAAACATTCTTATACACACACACACACATACACAATCTGTTTATGAAAGACAATAGCTGCCCCCCCAAAATTAGAATAAAACTTACATCCATAATGACATTTGGTGTTACTGAAGAAACTGTACCTGTTGAAATAAATTGAAGCACAGATTGAAGAAATCATACTACCATCTATAAAGTAGCATCATAAACTGTAATGACTTATTTCGTATCAGGAAACAAAAACAAAATTTAACAAATAAACAGATTCAGCAAGTGTGACAAAACTGTTTATGTCAAATGTCTTTGCATCAACTTTTACCTTGTAAGATATCTGTGTTCATGATGGGCAGGACAACATGATTATCTGCTAATGACATTATATTGCTTATAACTGGAATTAAATCTTTCTTTGGCGAAAGGTGCTCCATTGAAGCACTGTGCGTTGTGGAAGCATTTGCTGATAAAAATAAACAAAAATACTTATAAAGTGGGCAGAATCAATCAATCAGAAAGCAGTGTTTAATAGTTTAATAAAGTGTTTTGGGCTAAAGATGTAGCTCAGTGGTATAGTGCTTGCCTAGCATGTATGAGCCTCAGAGCTGGATCCCCAGCTCCACAAAAACAAAACAAAACAGAAACAAACAAAACAAAAAATCCCAACCATATAAAAAAAAACCAAACATGTTTGAAAAAACAATGCAAATATTGAGCATCTTAGGTATTGCTTGGAACTAGAGTAATTTTTGTTAGGACTCAGGAATACAGGTTCTTTAGAATACTGACAGGAAACTGATAATTTACACTACTCTATCATTTTATATCTTTTTACCTTTGCACATAATTTCTCAGTACTTTAACTATTTGCTTAAAATTACATACAGAAAGTTTCTGTGAAATTACTTCTGGTGAACAGATTCTTATAGAATCTCCTAGTGGGTATTAATTATTAACTCTTCCAGGATTCATAAACCTCAACATCAACTGAGCTATGTGGTATCCATGTCAGCACTGCAGAGAGTTCTGTAATAAACCAGTTTATATAACGTACAGACTGTAGAGGCGTCATTCAGTTGGTTGTCTATGAAAACAGCACCAGTGGTCCTGTATGAGGCTTGCTGATGTAATACTTAGTTGGCCCAGGACCCATAACACTTTCTATTTTAAAGTCGACTGATTGATTGATTCAGCTGCGGATTGAACCGAGGGCCTCATACTCACTGGGAAAATGCTCTACCATTGAGCTACACCCCTCGCCCTCCATTATGGAATCTTAAAGCATTTCCAACTACCTATACTTTGTGCAAAAAATGTAACTAAAAGCCTTATTTATACAAAGCAGAGCCAAGTACAATTTTTATTTTTTTTTTAAATACTGGGGATTGAATTCATGGCTTTCGTGCTGAGCTACATCCTCAACCCTTTTAAAATTTTAATTAATTAATTAATTAGAGTGCTGAAGATTGAACTCAGGGCCTTGTGCTTGCTAGGCAAGTCTTCTACCACTGATCTAAATCCCTACTCCCTCATTTTTTATTTTAAAAATTATTATTTTTTATTTTGAGACAGGATCTTACTACTCAGTTCAGGCTGGCCCTGAGCTCAATAAATAGCCCAGGCTGGCCTTGAACTCACTGTGATCCTCCTACTTCAGTCTTCTGAGTGCTGGGATTACAGGCTTGAGCCACCATGCCTGGCTTCAACCCTCTTTTTAATTTTTTATTTTGAGACAGGGTCTTGCTAAATTGCAAAGTTGCCTAGGCTGGGTTTGAATTTGTAATCTTCCTGCCTTGGTCTCCCAAAGTGCTGGGATTACAGACATGTGCAACCACACCTAGCTAACACTCTATATAGTATTTTTCTTTTCTTTTTTGGTGCTGGGGATCAAACTCACGGCCTTGTGCTTGCAAGGTAACCACTGAGCTAAATCCCCAGCCCTAACACTCTATATTCTAAAAGAACTATTTTAATCATAAATGTATTGAATAAACTCAACATTAATATGTGACTCCTATGAACAAAGTCCTGTACTAGGTACTCCATGTACACAAATGTAAATATACAAATACATGTAAACCTACATATTCATTTACTAATGGATCTAAATAAAGACCTGTATCCCTAACTATTTCCCATAAATCTTATCTTTTTTAAAGTTTTTTTTGAGACAGGGTCTCACTATGTAGTTCAGGCTGGACTTGAACTCACTATGTTGTCCAGACTGGCCTCAAACTCATGGCAATCCTCCTGCCTCAGCCTTCCAAGTACTAGAACTACAGGTATGCGCCATGCCAGCTAATCTCATCTTAAATAGGATTTGTATAATCCAAAACAACAATATTTATGGATAAACATAAAATGCCTGGTAAAGTAGCCTTTCTTTCACACAAAAAAATACTAGGAAATGCCACTCCTGGTGATTCATGCTCATAATCCCAGCACAAGAGGATGAGGCAGGATCACAGGCCAGCCTAGACAATTTAGTGAGATCCTGTCTCAAAATAAAAAGAATGGAGATGTAGCCCACTAGTAGGGTGCTCCTGGGTTCAGTTCCAAGTGCTGCAAAAAGAATGAACAAAGAACTAGAAAACAGTTCTTTGTAACACATTTTAGACTATTTTGCCTTATAAACTGCTTTAGTTTGGAAATGAATCAAGGTTATAAATGAATTGTATTCTTCAGTTGTTAGTAAAACTCTGAAGTGACTGAACAAACATTACCTGTAGGAGAGTCCATCTTAGCTTTGCTGTATGCAGAAAAACAATTAATAGAGCAGAAAATCTCTGTCTTCCCCAAGTCATTAGTAATCTCAATCATTTCATCTGATGGTTTCAATGATTTGTAAGGAAAAGATGTAAGTGTTTTGGCTGGTTTCTGTTTAGAGATTAAAATAATATTCACATTCCTGGCATATGTCATATATTGTTAACCAACAAAAGCATGTCCACTACCACTGCTTTTAGTTGTAGTATTACAAATAATGAGACTGAAGCCAATTTTTACACTTCCTTGAAAACAAAACAATGACAACAACAACAACAACAACAAACAAACAAAAAATATAGGTGTCATGGCATATGCCTGTAATCCCAGCACACAGGAGGCTGGGTCAGAAGGATTGCCTCAAATTTGAGATTAGTCTGGGCTACTTAGTGAGTTCAAGGCCAGCCTTGTGGGGGGGGAGACACAATAGATTGCAATGACTACAGTGAAGAAAACTGATAAATCTACTTGAAAAGTATTTTATTATTCATTGGATACATTTAGCAGCACTAATAGTAATAATTATAAGTCTTTCTTCAACACCAGCTTGAACATCAATTGGAGAAAGCCTTCTACTGGTGTTAAGGAGGAACCAGAAAAGGGTGCTTAACACATATTACAAGACAGTGTGGGAATTACTGTGTTTCTAGGCTAACTTCATGGTAAAAATTACAAATACACTGTAAGAAAGCAGCATACAAGCAGTATAGACTATAGTGAATTCAATAAGTAGTAAGTATACAAAGGAAAAGGATATGAACTTGTGAGGATCACTATCTCTTCCCTGGTCCCTCCTTTTCTTTTTGACTTTTTGAGACAGAAAACTGTCTATGTAGTACAGGCTGGCCTTGCACTCATGATCCTCCTGCCTCAGCCTCCTGAGTGCTGGGATTACAGAAGTGTGCCACAACACCAGGCTACTCTTTTATAACCTGATAGCAACAATGCAACAGAACTGCTTTCTGAGATACATAGTGCAAAGACAAATAAAAATATCCATGTTTTCTCTTTTTGGTGAAAGAACAGAATACTGGCAAAGGACCAATGAAACAAAAAGCAGAGAATAATTTTTGGATTTCTATTATTAATATATTTTTATATATACTTTTAGTTTAGCACATTTTACTGTGTTATTTCAGCTATTGTTGCTGCTATAATCCTAGCACCCTGGGAGAGTGAGGGAGGTGGGTCACAAGTTTGAGGCAAGCCTGCACAATTTAGCGACTTAGCAAATCACTGTCTCAATAAAATAAAAAAGGGGTGGGGATATAGTTCAGTGCATAGGCCCTAGGTTCAATCTCCAGTCTCCAAAACAAAAAAAAAGGTATAATTTATAAATAAATTGTCACGCACATGGGAAAACCGATACTTCATATACTCTATTATGCAAAAATGGCCAAGCAGGATATGGTGGTGCATGCCTATAATCCCAGAACTCTGGGTGGCTGAAGCCAGAGGGTCACAAATTTTAACCTGGCCTGGGCAATTCAGTGACATTAAAAAACAAACAAACAAACAAAAAAAAAAACATGACCAAAATAATTACAGTTACATCAAATAATCTATTTTTTTGTTGTCTTTTGGTGAGGTTTTGCAAAGTTGGCCAGGCTTGCCTTGAATTCACAATCCTCCTCCCTCAGTCTCCTGAGTACTGGGACTACAGGGACAGGCCGCTGTGCCAGTGTAAAATAATCCACCTTTGGGGGCAGGGATTTAGCTCAAGTGGTAGAGTGCTTGCCCAGCAAGCACAAGGCCCTGAGTTCGATCCCCAGCAACCCCCACACACACAAAAAAAGAATCCACCTTTTACAATAAAAATCCAACTCATTTTTGATTACTATATCTTAACATTTTTCTGATTCTTGATTATAGTTCACTAACAAGTGGGTTTATTCCATTATCACTGTTATACAATACCTTACATACATAAAGTTTTAGGACGTGCTTGTTAACTGGTTTACCCATGTTAGTCCTGCTGAATAACTGGGCATTCAATACGGGCTAATAAAAACAGGACAAGGTCTATTTACTGACTGTGAGCCAAGAAGAATAAAAAGAAGGAATGGTATTTCTTACATGTGGAGTGGGCTTCTGTGTCTTCTATACTCCCATTTCTAGTGCCAAGGTAGGACACTGGTGTGGTGAGAACATTCCACTACAGAAAAGACACAGCTCACAAATGACCTATTTGAATTGTGGCTTGTTGGATTTCTCATCTTTTATTTTTTTTCTTTTGGTATTAGGGATTAAGCTGGGGGTTTTCATACTGAGCTACATCCTTGGCCCTTTTATACATTTTGAGAGAAGTTCTTGCTAAACATTAAATTGCCTAGGCTATGTTTGAACATGTGAACCTCCTGTCTCATCCTCCCAGAGTACTGGGATTACAGGCATGGGCCACCACCAGGTCTGGCCAGCTGCTGGTTTTTAAGGAAGAATTTACAGGGATCAACTCAAATCACAAAGCATCATATGAACAAACAAGATATGGAATAGTCCTACTTTTTGAAAGAGGATTAGACTAGTAATTGTGTTCATCTTGGTCCACCAAAGAAGGACCAGCTTCTCTGCTCTCAGAAGCACCCATCCAAGGCTCTCCTACCAAAAATAGGGTGTTATTTCTCACTATATTCTTTCTTTTTTATGACTGACTTAGAAAAAGCATGTAATAGTCTTGATTCTTTTTTTTTTTTTTGGTGCTGGGACTTGAACCCAGGGCGTTGTGCTTGCAAGGCAAGCACTCTAACCACTGAGCAAAATCCCTGGCCCTTCTTGATTCATTTTTACGCTTAGGTGAAAGAGTTAAAATACACGGAATTCAAAATAAAAGCCTTTTCTGTTTGAGGCTTACTAGCCAATAGATTATTGTTATTTTTGCTGTCTTTATTTGTAGGTTAATAAAGAGACTTCCAATTGCCTACCTTTTCTTCTGGGTAAGACAATCACAGATTATTTAGTAAGAAAAACCCCATACAGCACTTATGAATTCTCATGCAAGAAGGAACTGCTCCCTAATTTTTAATTTCATCCTCAAAAACTTACCAGCAGAAATTATTCCCAGTGGTACAAAAAACTACATTCACACATTTTCCTAGAGTAGAACATTCACAGACCAACTAATGGAAGAAATAATCTTTCTTCATACCTTGTCATGTGCTGTAATATTCTTTGAACTATTAAAGTGATTAGACTGTCCATCCCTCTGAAGTATTTGCAACAGACTAGAGCTGGTATAACAGTAAGCCCTGCAGTTCTCACAACAGTTCATGATGAAGTTGTTAGCAGAGTGAAACTTTGAAAAGCAGGCATTATTGCAAAGACTATATTTCACACTCTGATATTTTACTTCATAATGAATCTAGGATTTAAAAAAAAGACACAATAAAAACCAATATTTAAGAAGAATCAGAATCCCTCTAAGTGTTAAAAAAAAATTACAACTTACAGTAGCAGTCTTCTGACATATGCTGCACTTGGTCAAAATGCTACTAGTACATATGGTAACAAATGGTTTTCTTTTTTCTTCATATGATAAGAGACAAGACTGGCCACAAAAATTTTTGCTAGAGGTATTATCTTCCAGCTGGACATTGATCACATCCTTCAGATTTATAATGTCTCTAAAAGTAAGTAACAAGGACACCATGATGTTGGGTTTTTTGTTTTGTTTTTTTTTGTTTTTTTGGTGCTGGGGATTGAACTCGACCTTGTGCTTGCAAGGCAAGCACTCTAACCACTGAAATAAATACCCAGCCCCTCAAGGACATCATGAAACACTTTTATCACAGTACTAATTTCTGGCTCTTCATAAACTAAATGATCCCTCTCTGCCATTTCATTTACCCAAAGAACTGTGAAACAATAGTAAGAACATCAACTTAAAATGAGAAAAGCCGAATTTGGTATCTATCAGTTCTATCACTTACATTAAGCAAGCTTGGATAAATCATTTATACTTTCTACATGTTAATTTCTCCATCTATAGTAAGGATTATAAAACATACCTGATAGTGTAATTTTGAGGACTAGCCTGTATTAGCTGGTGCTAGTAAGAACAGAGTGATGATGAGAAATCACATGTTCATACCTGAGCAACTTTGGAATCTATCAGACAGATTGTCTCAAAGTATAGTCTGGAATTCCTGTTGAAGGTAGAGGTGGTGTACCCCACATACTTCCAGGGGGAATACACGATCAGAACTAATTTTCATTAAATATTAAAATATTGCCCTTTTCACTGTCTGCATTTCAAATGATGGTGCAAACCGAAGAGTAAGGCCCCACAATTCTACTCTTAGGTATATACACAAAAGAACTAAAAACAGGTACTTGGACAAGTATGCATTCACACAGGTTCACAACTACTAGCACTATTTACAATTGCTGAAAGAGAAAAACAGCTAAAATTTTCATCAATGAATGAAAGAATGGATAAACTGTGTAAATACATATAAGAGACTATTACTTGGCTATAAAAAGAATGAAGTACAACAAAAATGCTTCATGAAAACATAAAGAAGCCAGATACAAAATTACATGTAGTATTATTTCACTGACACGATTCAGGACAGGTCCACAGAAAGAATGTAGACTGATGGTTACTAGGGGTTGGGAGAAAAGAGGAGTGGGTAGAAACTGCTTACTAAGTAAGACAACTTACTCTGGGGTGACAGAAACATTTTGGAACAAGATGGAGGTAGCGGTTGTCCAACACTCTGAGTATACTAAATGCCAATGACATGGTTAATTTTTTTTGTTATATAAATTTCACCTCAATGAACCGGGAAAAGAAAAAAGTAATGATAAGTAGAACTGCCTGAGCTTTAGCACATATCAAGACAGTGGCACTAAAATGTACTAATACTCATGTTATTCACTTTCACACATTTGCTGTAAAACAAACCATGTCAGTTTCAATTAAGGATGTCCTTAATGAAATGGTGACTATTTTTAACTTATTCACATTTGGTCCTGGAGTACACTGTTTTGATATTCTGTGTGACAAAATGGGACACAGACATGAAGTACTTCTCCAGCCCAAGAAGGATTGATGACCGTCTCAAAAAAAAACCTATATGAGAATGTAAAATTACAATCTGAATTAGCTACTTTTTTCATGGATCTCATTTTCACTTGAACATATAGACAAACTCTTATTCAGAAGTGGGTATCTGCAGATATTTTCTTGGAAATTAAAAAAAGAGACTGTCACTTCAAGGAAAACAAGTGACAGTATTTAATGCCAGTAATAAAATTTGAGCTTTCAAGTAAAAATTAGAATTTTTGGAAAATGTATATCTGTCACCTCCAGCTTGCTCACTTCCTAAAATTTGAAGAGTTTCCTGATGAGACTGGTGGTAATCTGTAAAATATTGCATAATGAAATGTCTCAACATTTGGAAGATCTCTAGAACTCACTGAATCAATTATTTTCCAAATGACAGCATGTTACAAAAATCATTCATTAATGGGTAAAATGTACATTCAAAGAATAAGATAGACTGATGAATATAAGACACTCCTCGCTTTTACAGTTAAATTCTCCTCCTTTTTCTTTCATTTTTTGGGAGGGTGCTGGGGATCAAACTCAGGGCCTTGTACTCCTTTTTCCAATTACATATTTGTGAGGCCATATTTCCTTAACAGAAGAAATATGAAAATCTACCCAGTCATTAAAGTGGTCTGCAGTGATAAACCAATTCGTTTTTCTAGTTTTTAAAATTATCCGTACTTTGCATTAAAAATTTAAAATTCCTAATGCAGTAAATTTGATGAAATAATCTATATAACCACAGCCCTCTGAGTCTTCAATTTTTTTGGGTGGTATTGGAGATTGAACTCAAGGCCTTTGCATTGAGCAAATCCTAGGCCCTTTATTTTTTTGAGACAGGGTCTCCCTATAAATTGCTAAATTGTCTTTCCTGGGCTCAAACTTGCAGTCCTCCTGCCTCAGCCTCCCAGAGTCTGGGATTATAAATGTGTAACACCACACCTAGCAGAAGTCTTCAATCATTTTCTTGGGGGGTGGTGGTGCTGGTGATCAAACTCAGGCCCTTTTACTTGCTAGGCAAGCGCTCTACCACTTGAGCTAAGTCCCCAACCCCATTCAATAATTTTTAATAGTTAAAAAGAACCCAAGTACACTGGCATGGACCTGTAGTCCCAGGTACTTGGGAGGCTGAGGATGACTTCAGTCCAAGAGTTCCAGGACAGACTGAGAAACACAGTGAAACTTCATCCCATTAAACAAACACACAAGCAAACAAAAAAAGCAAAAAAAGAGTGTAAAGGGGTCCTGAAATTAGAAGGTTTGAGAAGTGCCACTATGGTAAATACCAAGATATCTGGATTCCTAGAACTTTACCTTTGAGGATAACAGTTTTCAAGATGAATTCCTTTGGAAAGAAATACTACTTTAATACTACAACATCTTAACATGTGTACTGTGTATGTTAAGGACGTTCTATCTTCTTAAACTGAAAGTAATAGTTTTGCAACATTATCACATCAGTGATTTTACCAGTTTAAAATAGAGCTAGTTCTAGCCACAACATTATTCCTATACTTCAAGTGATAGGATTCAGTGTTCCATGCAATGTTAGGCCTTTAGGGTGTAAAGATGAGTATAATCTGGGCCTTAATGTCAAGAGGCTTACTGTCTAAACAGGATAATACATGAATACACACTACTGTATAAAAACTGACCATAGAACAATTAGTTTAGGGAGGTAGTGGTAAAAGGGGAGTGAGGGACAGTGTGAGGGCAGACAAGAGGTAAAGATATTTGAGGCAGATCCTTAAGACAGAAAATTAGACAGAAAAGAAGCAGAAGAAACTACACCAGAAAAGGCATGACAATCTGAAAATGCTTACTAGTTTTTACTGATATCAGCGTTCTAGAATGCTGGTTTCTAATCTACTAAAGCCTTAAAAATAAAAAATTAAAAAATAAATTTTGTTAGAGGACCTAAAGTTGGCTTAAACAAACTGAGCACAGGTGTGAATAACTTTCCTATAGATAAATCAAACAGTGCACAGACCTATTTTGGACTGTACTGTTTGGTTGCAGGATTTCTAGGATCTGGAACCAACTAAGGTACTAAAGCGTAGGGGTTGGGGATTTAGCTTAAGTGGTACAGTGCTTGCCTAGCAAGTGCAAGGCCCTGAGTTCAATCCCCAACACCACCCCCTCACCAAAAAAAGATACTGAAGTGTAGAAATGACATTTCCTCATTGTTAGTCTTTAGGGAAATTCAAAATAAAAACATACCGAGATAAAAAAGATGATACCACTTAAATATACAGTTGCCTAAAACAAGTCATGGCTTTTGTAATAAAATTTGAAATGTCATATTCAAAGCTTTCATTTGGTTTATGAAATGGAATGAAAACTACCAACCCAAAATGTAAAAAAGCTACTGTTATGAAAGAAACTTCGAAAATGACTAAAACTTAGCTGACATTTTGAGAACTACATTACAAGAGGCTAATGAATATAAAATGTTAAAGCATTTTGATAGAAGCACAGGATACCATGAACAGTGATGGCCTCTCCCAGTCTAAGCATTACGACCATCTTTCCACCAATCTATATAGTTTTTAATAAGAATTTTATTCCAGAGGAAGTAAAACTCATCTCATAGTTTTGCTCATACTGGGTTTCTAGAGCTTAGAGAACAACTCATACACTAAATCTTTCTTGCTTTGACCTTTCTCAATATGTCTGATATGTGGTGAGGCTGGTGCTAAAGAAATGTAGTGAGTACATGCCAAACATAGCAAGATGATACCTTAAATTCCCATGGCCTCAGTTTCCTCAAAACCAAAAGAAAAGGTTTGGAGTGGATGATCCCTAAAGTCCCTTCCAGTTTTATGATTCTGCAGAGAGAGAAAGCAGGCTGAAGAGAGTGCCACATAGCCAACAGCAATAAAGAAGAAAGACAAAGTATAGTATTGAAGGGCTGAGAAAGTAAAAGAGAAAGAAATACAGTTCCGAGAACTAAGACTTAAAGCAGCAGACACTTGAAGCAGCAAACAGGGAGCTAAAGCAGTCCACAAAGGGTTTGTGAGTTAGTTAAAGATATAACAACAACAGTGATAGTCAATATTCATTAAGTTCTTAATACATCCCAGTACTGTTCTTATCACTTATACACATTATTTAGTCCTCATAATTCTCATCCACATATTTCACAAAACAAATGGGAATATGCTAAGAAATAAGTAAGTTCTCAATGCTTCTCAAACTTTAGCATGTATATGAATCATATGGAAATAAATGCAGTTGATTCATTTGATCTGGCTCAATCCTGAGAATGTGCATTTCTAACAAGCTCTTAGGTGATGCTGATATAGCTGCTTAGGGATCACACTTTGAATGGCAAAATATTACTATAAATGGAAGAAGCAACATTCATATTATAGGAATTTAAATCTAAAACATTATTTGAAAGGATTACATTTAGAAGCAAATCTGGTAGTCTATGAATTTTCTTGTTCTGAAATAAGAATATTTAAAATTTAACATTAGCATTTAATGAATGCGAACAGCCCAGAATTATACTACTTCTGGACTCTCAAAACGAAAAGGCCACTGAGTCAATCACATCCTCATAGAAATCTTTGAAAGATTACACATATGTATGTATGTTTATCTATGGCCATTCAACTTTTTAAAAGAATTAAATAACTTTCTTTACCATTGTAAGAGAAAAAGCATTATTCTACATTTGGAAGATCCATAATAATAGTTATATGATTAAATTTTTAGTATGTTGCTCCCTATATAGTTAAATGATAGAATAAGCATACCAATAATCTTCCTGACAGAGAACTTTAAATGAAGATCGTGAAGGTAAACTTTGGGAGTCAAATTATTTAAAACGGAAAAAGAAACAGAATTTCCATGTTAATTTCAGCAAACCTCTCGATTAACAACAAAACTGCTTTTGAACAATCTATTAGAGGAACTGAAGGCAGAAGCAGCTTCTTTTCATTAAACCAAAGTGACACATCTTCAGGAAAAAAACGAAAACAGAAAATTACACTAAGACTCTGACCAAGATCTGTGAAGGAAAGTAAAAGGTATAATTTAGAATTATATATACTTTGAACAGTTTGAGCATGTTGTCTTGGTAGGAGCTGGTGCACTGGCAGATGCAATGTATTCAGTGATGCATGGTGTAGAGCAGAAAAGCTGAGTAGATCCTTTCCTCTGATAAGCAGTTTGTCCCTTTTGGAGGATTTTTTTACAACCAGCACAGGAAACCTGAATAGATGTAGTTGAAACTGAAGGAAGCATTTTATTCGTGCCAGATGATGTCAGAGACAGCTGAATGCCAGTATTTAACTGTGAAGCTATAAAAACAAAATAGGAAGAAGATACTTAGTATTTTCATCAAATTAAGTATACATTTGTTCATTCTTAGAGGTAACTTCTGAACTTGAAATCCAACTGTCAACAAGGCAATGGTCAAAAGGCTTTCAAAAAAGTAAACTGGCTATCATATTGGTCAGAATTAATATAATTAATTAAGTCTATTACCATGGTCTGATAATGTGTTTATTTTCAGTTCATTCTCCTGATTTTTGGGCTGTTGGGCTTGACAATACTCCTAAAAAAGAATTGAAAATAATGAATACCATGTATTTAAGAGTCATTCAACAGAAAATGATAAATTATTCTCCAGTCTGTTCAATGCACTGTATAACTGACTTGAATCAAGGCACACAGGTAAGCATTCTCCTTTGGTTCCCTTTGGCTGACAACACCAATTTTCCATGGCACTTCAACGCGACTTCAGAATCTTTGTCAGCAGTCTTTCAGTAGTGTCCAAGGACAAAATAACAATTTAGCAATCTTAATTGGTTTTATTTTAAATTCTAGAATTGGGCAACGGCTAATTCCATAAAACGGAGTAAGTGTTCCAGTGAGTCAAGAAGAGGAGGCTGGTTTTATAGGCATAAAAAGGGCTGAAAAGAATAAAGAAAAATCAAGTGGACTGATCCTTTCAAAGTTACTTTCTTTGGAAAGTGGAGACAGAATAGTATGAAAATAACTGATTAATGTGAGGTAACTTCAGGTTATCTTTTTTTGTGTCAGGATTAGGTAGAGGGAATTTTATTATCAGGCAAATTGAAACCTCCCTGTTTGGGAAATTTAGCTGTTTCCTCTGTTATTCAGATTTTCTGGAAGGTCAGATAAACAGTTTAGTTTCAGTTTGATGACATGAAAGTTTAGTGACTTTATTGTGATTTTTATCTTGGTCTGTTTGAAGCTCAGTGGCCTTCAGTAATATTTAACAACTCCTACTATCAATAGAGTAGATATGCTCAATGACACCTACATCCCTACTTGTTCTAATCATTAACAGCCAATTGTCTTCATAAAGACCTTAAACCCAAAATTGTATGGACTGAATGATTCCTACAAGAGATTCTTGTAAGAAGGCTTTTTTCCAGAACATCAGGCAATTTCATGGCCAACATATCTGTTAAGGTTTATATCTAAATGTCCCTCCAAAGCCTCATCTGATCATAGGTGGGGCTTTTGGGAGTTGATTACGTCATGGGGGAGCTATATAGTCATTGGTGGATTAGTCCGCAAATGGGTTTATAGCTAAATGTGCTGTCAGGAGTAGGGCTGGGTCACTGGGGGTGCAGCCCTGAAGGGTATATCTCCTTCCTTGGCTACTCCCTTTGGGCTCAGCTTCCTGACTACAATAAAGTGAGCAGCTTTCCTTTGCCAGTTCCTTCTACCATGCCTTCCTCCCTTGGAGCCAGCCAACTATGGACTAAAAATATGAGCCAAAATAACCTCTTCTCCTCTTAGTTGTGGGTGTCAGCTATTGTGTCTAGTAATGAGGAAAGTGACTAAAGCAATGTCTAAACTTGACCTGTAAGATCTGAATGTCCATGGTTTGAAGAAGCAATAGGTAATTCCTTCATGGATAACAATCCCCAGTACAATCAAAGCAAGAGCAGTAATACCCTCACCTAATATCAATATACTTTATGTTACTTTTTTTTTTTTTTTTTTTTAAGAGAGATGGGGTCTCGCTATGTTGCTCAGGCTGCTCCTGGACTCCACTGAACCTCCTGCATCCATCTCCCTAATAGCTGGATTGTGGATGTGCACCACTACACCTGCCTTAGGCTACTTCTCAGTGGAATATTAGAAATAACACTGAATTCTCAGATTTACTTTTTTGCTTCATCAGAAATATCAGCTATTTATTATAAAAACACTCTAAGTAAACCTGATCTTTCTTCTTTGACAATACTAACAGCTCAAGCCAGTTTATCCTTCATAAATTCTTTAGTATGTGGTACCTGTCACCAGCTAGTGTGGGTCTTTGGTTTTGTGATAGGAAACTCAAAACTAAATAAACCATGAATTTACAGAAAAGGATTTAACTGGAAAGTAAGGGAAGACAGGAAAAGATTTCAGCTTGAGTAAGGGCACACACTGATACATGGGTTCAGACCGGCCCACCCACAAAAGCAGGAAGCAAAATTTTAAGGATTAGCTGAAGTCTGGCTGATTATTATCTCAGTTCTGGTTTCATAGCTCATGTTGAATCCTTGTCATCCTTGAAGGGCAATTTTGATCCCATGGGAGGAGTCCTTATGATGGGAGGGGCAAGTCCAGTCATATGAGGCTCTGCTGGAATCCAAGGTCACCATAGGCTTAGAACCATGGAGACCGTTAGATGTAGATGTTTTCGGTTTTGAAGAGTGATGAGATAGGCCAGGTAGATTTTAGGTCTAACACATAAGATGCTTCCTAAATGACTAACGTGTCTATATGCAGAACTGAGAAGGACCCAGAGTTTCACAAAATTAAGGTCAGGCTTTGGTCTACTTTTAGTTACCGATCAGGCATTTTTAGGCCCAAGAGAACTCATATTTTTAGCCAAAACTACTTTTAAACCCTTGACTGTCTTTGGAGAAAACACAAATCACTGCTTTGGATGATTAACAGTTTAAGGGCATGGGAATTTGTTCTTTGTCCCTATGGTATTCTCGGACCATGTTTTCCTCTATGTCAGTATGTCTAAAAGGGTTTTTTTTTTAAACTAGTAGAGTATATGTTTAGTATGTTAAAGGCTCTGTGTTAAATCTCTAGTACCAGGAAAAAGAAATGTAAACATTAACACTAATTTGGATTAAAATGTATTTGATAACCCACACCTGTAATCCCAGCACTCTCAGAGGCTGAGGGAGAAGGATGGTAAATTCAAACCCAGACTGGACAATTTAATGACTTAATGTGAGTCTATCTCCTACTCAAAACAAAAAGTTTACACAATGCATTAATTGTACTACTTAATAGAGGCAGTAGCATAAACATTTACAATTAGTTATTTGTATTATTTCAAGCTAAGAAAAACAAAAATATGTTAAGAAGGTCAATTACACCCTAAGCAATCTTTTTACTGAAAAGCCCATCTCCAAACAGTCTATTTTTCTTTCAAATCATTTTCTTGGCACTTAACATCATGTACCGTATATTATTTGATCAACAACTTTGGAGAAGATAAGAATTGAAATTTTCAACTGATAAATTAGCACCTTTATAATTAAATGCTGTTCTGCTGTTTTAGAAAAAAGAATATAAGGTAAAATACTTGCTTGAGCATCGTCAGGTTCTGTCTTAATTTCATGTAGCTGCCCCAGCTGTAGTGTCATTGCCTTGTCACATTCACCATCTAACAGTGGTTCTTTCATTTTAGTATCTGATGCAAAGGAATCCTCCACCTCCAAACTAATGTGTTTCTTCCTGGGAAACAGTTTCCAGATTCCTAAAATAAAATACTGATGAAGAGTTTAAATTTAAAATTAGTGCTTTAAAATATTGTAAGGTTATGGAACCGCAAAGGGTGTTTAAATAATTTGGCATCACAACTTGCTTCCTTCCTTTCAGCCATTATTCTTCAACATAGTTTTGCTTTACATTCTTGATAGCTCTGTGCTTTCTGCTAGAACCAATCTCCATTTCTTTTCCGTGAGGTTCAGATGCAGAATGAAACCAAGATACCTACAAGTGGATTTTTTTTTTTTTGTGGTGTTGGGTATCAAACCCAGAGCCAGGGACACTTGGAAATTAGGCAAGTGCTCTAAAACAGTCACACCCCCTAGCCTGATTTTTAATTTATCAATAGTATTAGAAAATGTAAAGCTTTTTTTTTTTGTGGCACTGGGGACTGAACATTGAACCCTGTCCTTTTGCACTAAGCTATATCTCCAGCCTGCTTATTTATTTGATATAAATAAACAATAAATACTTATTGAACTCAGGGCCTTTTTCTACCACCAAGCTAAATTGTCAAGCTCTATTTATTTTTTATTTTGAGACAGAGTCTCGCTAAATTGCTAAATTGCTCAAACTGGGCTGGAACATGAGATCTTCCTGGCTCCCGGAGTCCTGGGATTACAGGTGTGTATTGCCATCCTGGTTTAAAATGTAAAATCTTCTAAAATTAATTCAGTCACTTCTCACTACACCACCTCTATCTTCCAGTTATCTCCTTTCGGTCTCCCTCCCTCCTTATTGGTTCTTCTCACATACCATTTAAATACACTAAAGGAGCACATGCCTGTAATCCCAGCTTTTGGGAGGCTGAGGCAGGAGGATTGCTGCTAAAGCCACATAGTGAGTTTAAGGCTAGTATGAACTGCATAGTGAGACCCTGTTAAAAACAAAACAAAACAAGAAAACCCACACAAAAATAAAAACAAAACAACAAAACAAAGCAAAACAAAAAATACATTCAAGGAACCAGGACCAAAGGAGGAGGGTCCAATTTCTTTCACTCATGCTCTCTCTTACTACTCTGTAGTTCTATGACTCTAGGACCTTCCATTTCTCTTCTTACCTCTTTGCTAGTTCTTTTGCAAACACTTACGTCACCTGCTTCTAAAATATTTGTGTCCTTCCAAAGTACAATTCCTCAGTATTCTTCTCACTTACTGTATGGGTACAATGTGAGTTTCAACTATCACTTAGAAGCTGATTTTCCTCTATATTCCCAAGCTCCAGCCCACATACCTTGTTGTCTACTGAATATCTCCTCTTGGATATTCCACAGTT